>NDGM011180909.1:0-13444 GCA_002564305.1 Octomys mimax | reverse complement strand
AATAGCAAAATAAATAGATAGATAAATAAATAAATAAAGTAGATTACAACTTAAATGAGTCTGTTTTCTTTGAACAACATTGGATATTTTCATATCTTATGACCACAAGTTTTATTTGCAACTTTCATGATTTCCTTCTTTCAAGAGTACTCTCATAATGATGTGTGGTTGAATTTGCATCAAATATGATTGTACAGTTTGCTTGGGACATAGAACCTTGGATTTCAATATTTTTTTTCTACTATGTTCATTGTGCTAATATTTAAAATAGCATGCCCTAAACACTTTAAAATAATGGGAAGAAATGTCTCTTGGTCTTGATACAGGACCAATGTGAGGATACCTTTTCATGAAGGATATAAAGTTAAACAATGCCTGATGTGTACCAACATACTAAGCAATAATATTTTGCACATTTGTCTAATATGTGTATTTAATCTCCAGGATGTATCATCTTTTTGAATGTTGATAACTTCTGAAAATAATGTTCTAGATGATTACCTATTGTTGAAATAAAGTGAGTCAGAATGCATAGAAATTTGTACAAGGTTTACATTAAAATAAAGGTTAACAAAAACTGCACAAGCACTGGCGGTATAGCTCAGTGGACTAAGCTCCTGCTTTGGCAAACGCAGAGACCAATATTCAACTTCAAGTCCCCCATGCTGCTCTGGATCCTCCCCCAGACACTCTGAGCCTGCAACTATGTCTGGGTGTGGTGGCATGCACCTGTAATTCCAGTGCATGGAAGGCTGAGACAGGAGGACCACTATGGGTCCTAGCTGTGTAGTGGCACCCAGTATCAAACTCAACAAAAATTTTTAGAAATATTTAAAAAAATTACAGTATTGAACATTTAGACTTCCTGTCAATTGATGTACTGAAGGGGAAAATGGGTATTAATTAGCTATTTGGAAATACACTGTAAATTTATTCTGCATGAAAAATCATATTTGAGAATGAATAAGTGATAATGATTATAAATAAAAACACCCAACATCAAAAAATGTATATTTAAGTCAGGGATTAATAAAGACACAGAAATCACTTGAGTGTCTTGACCAGATTCATATATTTGATTAGCCAGGTGATAGAAGAGAGGATGGCAAAAGTTTGAAAGTAGGAAAATCACACTTCCAGGCTGGAAAGATTACTGGAACCCAGATATTAGGGAACGTTGGCAAGGTAGATTCAAGAAAAAAGTCTATTTGTTGACTTGGGCCTGAAATTAGCCTTTTGGAAGATGCAACAATCTCTAAGGCAGCTACCTCAGGTGGATCTTAAGAAAAAAAAATCCTCGCATCTCTCTCCTTCTCCCTCCTTCTTTTATCCATCCACCTTCCTGTTTCTGGCTGCCATTGCCAAATGTAAGCCAATGACAGAGGATCTCCCAAAGTGACAGCCTACTACTTCCCCTCAGCATGGACCACAGAGCCTGGAACCTGGAGTAGAAATTTCTGCTAAGTCACAGGGAATGCATGTTGCACATGCTGGCTGTCTCACAACCTGTTGCCAACCCCCTTTCAAGACCAATATAAAAAGCTCTTCTTGGAAGATATAAGCTTTAGAATAGTTTTTTTTCATCTTTCTGTTTTACTTTTCTTTTTCATAGTAGAAATAGTTTCAAGCAACAGCACAGACACTTCTTTAAAGTCAGGATGTTGAATCTAGCAGTTACTGGGTGGAATTCTCACCCTGACTAGCTACATATGCTGATACATGTGAGCTGAGCGACTGCACGGAAGGTAGCAATGTTTAATAGTGGGGTCATGTTGGGAATGACTGTCATTCTGGTCTTCTAAATACATACTGCTTGTCATGACACCAATTATTGCCAGAGTGTATCTAAAGTAAACTTTTTAAAAGAGATGTTCCACCTTATGCCTAAGATGTTTGATATCCAGACAGATAGTGAGATTGAACCCACTGCCATATGTTGTAGGGCAATAATAAGCTTCTTTTCTGGAGGGTTAGCAACCTAAGCTTGCAGACCAAAAATTAGCGAAAAGAAGGGCTGCAAGGACCGCCAACATTTTTGCTCTAGTCTTTCAAGTTCAGTGAGGACTCAGGACATAGGAAAACCTGTACAGTAACATCATGTAACTCAGTTGTGCCCCAAATTTTCTGATCAAGGAGATTATGGGGCCACAGAGGAATGTGATTGATGATGCAGTGTGTGCTAAACAGAATCACATGGAGAGAAAACCATCTCTCAGGCTTTCCAGGAAAGCTAACTGGTCAAGCAATGGCTGTGATTTATCCACATGGCTGACCCTAACAAAGGATCTACAAAGTGCAGTACGAGGTTTCGGGATAAGTCCTGAGGAGACTTGACTGACTGTGTCAGATACAAATGTTACATTTTTTTGATATATAGATATTGCTTTCTGTTGGTTTTAACCATCCAGCAAAAGAGTGTAGAAATAAGGTATGAAAAGTAAAGCCATGTTAATATGCAGAGCTGTGAAAGGCTCAATTCAACAAATTCAGACATTGCCAGTCTTGTGGATAACCCACTACTGCTGGACTACATGGAATATTTTGCTGAATTCATGCACCTACAGTATTTGGATGGCAATGAAATACTCATCTCTAACAAAACTGAACAAAAAAGGTGATATAAATGAAGGACAATTTTGTATCTGTATAAACAGAATAGTTAGGATAGATATATAGCTACTTTCTCTTAAATCAATAAGAAAAAAGATCTGTACTAATAGTGTTTGGACAAGATATCATGTCTGCCTCTTGTGCTGTAAATGACTACTACAAAGACAACAATATGCAATGTATTAATTGTTGTAACTCTCCTACCACCCAGTTTGGAAGCTGTCACATTGCATTTTTTTCTCAATAACATTAATTTTAAAAAATCTAATTTTAGTTATAACTTGTACCTCAAGTCAATATCAATACTGGTGCCAAAATAGATGCCACATATTGAAATTGTAAATGTTTTGTACCACTGTGTCTAACCCTCAACCACTGATTTATCTTTCAGTGCTGCTTATTGAAACCAAGACCTTTGCACTGATGCATATTTTTTAACTCTTTTTTGTTTGCTTTTAAATTTTGTGACAGGGTCTTACTGAGTTGCTAATTTGTTCAGGCTGGGCTCAAACGTTCTGTCTTCTTTCTTCAGCCTTCTAGAATGTTGGGGTTATATACATGCATCACCATTCTCATTGTTCATTCATTTGTTTCAATATTAAACATAGATTTAACATACTTTTGAAAAATGTAAAATATTATTTACATTTTTTATATTTCTATTATTGTTTCTCTAAGACTCAAATTACATTGATGACCTTGAAAGCTTAGAAGAATTCAGCACTTTTATTTTCAAAAAGAAGTTTTTAACACATATAGTTATGCAAGATTATACAAATAATGAAATATTAACATTTGCTTTCGATGAACTTTAATTTTTTTCTTATCTTTTTACTTTTTAAAAGATTTATTTTAAAGAGTGTAATAATAATTGATAAGACATTAGAAATGGTTATCTATTTATTCATTTTAGCAATGGAAACTATTTAATTGAAATCCAAGGAATAAAGACAAAAAAAGAATATCAAAGCCAGGGTTCAAACCCAAGCAATCTCCCACCTCCACTGGCATCTTCAGCACCACCAACTGATGTCTGCAGTGTCAGGACCTCACAGCCGCTATCTGCACCACACACTTGGCACCAGGACACGGCTGCTCACTCTCCTGCTTGCCTGTGGAAGAGGGCACTGCTCCTTGCAGTGACTGGAGCTGTTTTGCAACAGATGTGATTATAAAAATAGTAATATAACAACCATTGTTAATTTGCTATTCTTGTTTTTAAAAATCTGTGACATATGTATTGTTGTATTTTACCATGTTTCTTCTATTCATTTTTGCGTTTGGTTTTACTCTTCAAAATAAAATAAAATTTCAAAAAATAAAAAAAATGATGGAAGTAGCTTATAAAAGTGTGAGATTTTTAATGTAAATTTACATATGCTAAGTAAAATGTTCAAGAATGACACTTGGTACTCAAGGAAATGCAATGTTTAACTGTGTGCTGAAAAGAACTGCAATGATACTTAAAGTTCAGAGAAAATAATATATTTCCAAGATTCTTAAATTACCATATTGTCTGAGATCATGTTCTTATCATTCCATGAAAATAAAGAAAACAGGCAAATAGGGTAAGTATGAAATTCTGTTTTAAAGATGGGACATTCCTCAAAAAATATTAACAGTTTTGACCTTTAAAACAAACGGATTTGCTGTAAATACACTGAAAATGGAATACAATTATTCATTGGCCTATTAGCCTCCACTTTCACAGTGGTCCTGAAAGCATCGATTACTAATTCTGTTTCAATGTGTCCTTCAAAGTACTTCATATATGAAGAAAGAAAATTATAGCCAAGGACACAAACTCAGTTCTTAGCCACTGAAAAAATGTCATATGTTTATTTATATGATAAATACAGACACATTTACATTCATGATACTAAAGTCATGAAGCCTAAAACAACTTCACTGAACTTCTGAAGTATAGATTAAGAAAATATTCTGAGTGATGTTTAGTGTCAAATAACT
This sequence comes from Octomys mimax, assembly GCA_002564305.1. NCBI lineage: Eukaryota > Metazoa > Chordata > Mammalia > Rodentia > Octodontidae > Octomys > Octomys mimax. Next base: position 8,866 of record NDGM011180909.1, on the reverse strand, counting down.
CACTAAATGTTGGACAGTCTAGAAAAGTATTCTGCCTCCTAGGGAAGAAAGATACATGACGAGTGTCTACTTTTGTGCTATCTGTAATAAGTTTACCTCTAAAAAGACCATTATATGCTTGTCTTTTATGGTAAGCTGATGTTGCCATTTGTTGTTGTAATTACTTTAAATTGCTTGGGAGTTTTTATGTAAATGCTACAATAAATCTTATCCAATGTTTCTGTCAATGACACTCCTTGGATTGCTTTAAAAGTCACTTAAAGTGTACATATCCGTGTTACTTCTGTGGAATCTGCTTGGCTATGCACAGCTCTGCCATATTATTTGATGTATCCCAAGATACCAGGATGTGTTGGGATGTACAATAAATTTAGATAGACTTAGGGTGGAATCATATGGAAAAAAATGTAAACTTTATAACAGAAACAGGAAAGTGAGAGTTGAAACTGTGGGTGGTCTTTAGGAACCTACCAAGTGTTCTCAAGGCAGAGGACCACACAGACGAACAGTAGTATTTTAATATTATTAACATTTCTTTCCCCAAAGATTTTCCAGTTGTTAAAATTATCATTTGTGTCTGATGAAGTGCTAGTAAAGTTTTTCCTATTCTGTAAGTTGTCTCATTATATGCTAATGTTAAGCATTGCTATTCTCTACTCATTCTGTTATGTAATTTTGTTTTATTTTTTTCATAAAAGGAAGAAGAATTTTTATATTTTCTTTATTAATATCTATCTTGAATTATGTTAAAATAAAAATATTAAATGAATATATTATATGCCAAAAGTTTTCCTACTGATGTCATAAAACATAGTACATTTGTAGGGAATCTGAGACAGATTCAGACATATACCAATGATAAGTATATATATATTTTTTCTTTTTAAATTAGATGTTTTCAATTATGTCTAAGGACTCAAAAATCATGAACTGCCTTTGATTATCATGTAAATTTTTTTTTCTTTTTTGGGTGCCAGGGATCAAACTCAGGACACTGTGCTTGCCAGGGAGGCTCTTATGCCACTCAGTTATCTCCCTGGCCCCATTCACAATTTTTAATATAATTATTTATCATTTATAAATTATTGAATAATTGATTAAGAAACAAAATAGGTGATGAATTTTTCCTTAGATTGTTCCATTCATTGATACTAAAGACAAAGTTATGTTTTGATCATATAATAATTTGATATATATATTATAGAAAATTCACTTTTCTCTTTTTACATAAACTACAGCAACATGATAAACCATTAGTGAGGGTTTCTCTCTTTCTTTCTCTGTTTTGGTGCTCACTGCAATATGCCACATACACGACTCTCCTTAGGTCGTACACTGAGATCAGAGCACTAGTTAATGAATGATGTCAGAGGTGACCAAGGGCCTGTTTCTCATTTGGAACATGCTGGATTACATATTCTTATTTATCCTGATGAATTGACAGGGAAACCTTAGAGACTTAGTTCAATTTCCTGCCCTAGACAGGCAACTGTGAATATTACCCCCTCCGTAAATTATTTCCCTGAAGAATGATGCATAGCTAGGCTTTAAAGGATGAACACAGTCCCTCACCGTCTCTTTCTCAAGCATTTTTTGTTGTTGTTTGTTTTTTAAAAAAAATAAAATCAGCATTCAACAATAATAAAAAATGAGAGAATAATCTGCCTTAATATATCCATCTACATAGAAGCTTAGGAGGCAGTGGAATGGCTATGAGTATGTGTTATCGTGGTCCCTGTAAATTACCAGCAGGAAATCTCCTTGACAGCATAACTACACATCATAACGCTAATATTCATACGCGGGTCTCCTACTGACCCTGGGTACATGATGGGGCCACTTTTACAGAGAATGAACACAGTAACTCTAGTTAGGTGAGTTCCCATTCAGTATTCCTGAGCGGCACATTACAAACTGCCTTTGATAAAATTCGAGACTCATTGCACAATTTGTGCTATAGAGAGAGATGATAACTAAGCAATAAATGCAGATTGTATTTTCTTTACCGGTCCCCAGGCCTTCATTCTACTGAGTTAGAATACCATCACAGGAAATGCCACAGGCTTAAAGAGCTGAAAGAGGATGAACTGATTACTCATGGAAATTCTCCAGAATCCGTGGCCTTACGTTATGCAGCCTCTTTCAAGTACTCGTTATACCTCTATTACATGTTCATTTTTAGAGGAAGAAACAATATTGAAAATGTTTCATGTCTAAAGAGCCATCCTAATTGAGGATGTGCTGAGAAATAAGAGCACATTGAGCAGATTAGAAAGTTAGTGTTATGGAAACGCTGCTAAGTAGGATGTTTTAAGTCGTTATTTAGCAGGAACTGTGAAACAGACTGATGCTATGTTCACCATTCCCAGCACTAGCATGAGGTCACCCCAGCATGGACATCAGTGTCACTCTACAGTCACTGCTGCACCAGCATGAAGCATATCTGTAAAACAAGTTCCAAACACAGTGATACAGTGTTTTGACCAAGACTTCGTAATCTTCAATTAGTATGTGATTCTCCAAGGATCGCATTAAAATGCCAATTCTGATTTGTTAAATCTAAAATAAGAGTCTATATTTCAGTAAGTTTTGAGAGAATACCAGGCTTGCTTTTTAATATGCCAATCCTTAGGATGTGATACTTGGGCTGAATTCTATACAAAGTAATTATAAAAACTGGATTCTACAAAAACTACATTCGACAAATCATCAGCTGCATTTGGGTATTGTCATTAAACACATTTGGTGTATATCAGTTTGAACTTTTGTGTAAGATCAGTTAAGGTAACTAATCCTACCAGACTATTACCACAATGCTCTTTTAAGTAGGTCCACAAGTAATGTTTTAAAGGAGTATCATGAAAATGTGATGAATGTAAAACCATTCATTGAGAAGCATTTTAAAATTCTTGCTGTATACTTAAAAATAAGCAAATATGCCAATAAGAACAACCCCATATAAGGGATATTGATATAAAAATAGTATAAACTGGGTGGGCCAGTTAGTTCAGCGGACTAAAGCACCTGCTTAGGCACAATGTAGTGGCTAGGTTCCTTCCCAGGACTGCAGTGCTGGTCCCGTCCCCAAGGCGCTGAGATGGTCATTGAGACTGAGCATGGTGGCACATGCCTAGACTCCTAACGCTTGGGAGGCTGAAGATAGGAGAATCATTATGAGTCAGATCTACATAGTGAGGCTCTGTGCAACCTGTACATCCTGTACCAAATACATTAAAATAACAACAGTAATAGTAATAATATAAACTAACATAGAAATATATCATAGGAGAACTATATTCCACAAATGGTTGGGATGTTTGAACATATGGTTTGGAAAATTCTCAAGAAAAAAATAGTGGTCACTATTCTATGAATTCTGCGGATGTTACACTTAAATTTCAAGTTCTTTTTTTTTTTTTTTTTTTTTCAGTATCAGGGATTGAACTCAGAACCTTGCACTTTCCAGGGAAGCACTTATTTCTACTGAGCTATCTCTCTGGCCCATCAAATTCTTAATCAGTGATGTATGATTTCTTTCTGAAGCAGAGTTTTTACCTGCAATTGAGTCTAAGTGAGAAAGAGCCTAACATTGAATTGATATGCTGCTCTATTCTACCTGACTCATATACAGAATCTGAGAATACTTATCACTGATCTTGGAGCTTAGAAGTCACAAGTTACATCTGTTTAGCTGAAAATATCATAGTGCAGAGCTGCACAGGCAAGTGCATGTCATTTTCTGGGCTCAGGGGATGGTGCTTTACCCTCATGGGGCTCTAAGGCCTCTCCTCATCTTCATCCCTACACATGGTTGTCTGTAATTTTCTTATACTCCATTCCATTTCGGCGCCTTCTTTAGAAGTTCATTTATGCAAATTGGTGATGCGTTATCCGCATTCCCATTTCTGGACATTCTCTCTGATCGAGTGACTAAGTCTTTGTGTTTCTCACATGCTTCAGTCTTTGCAGAATGCACCTGAATGACAGTTTCTGAATGTGTGCAGCCTTCACTCCCAGGCTGCTGACAGAACAAATGTGTGTGTTCCCCAATGGGGTAATCAGAAGTTGTCCTCCTACCAGGACAAAAGAAAATCAAGCAAAATTATTTAGCTCTGTTTTAAGTGCCAATTAGCTGGTTTAGACAAGAGAAGAATGCAGTGAGTCCCTAGCTATCTCTTCCAGCAGATGTGTTCAATCCCAGTACATTTCAGCACATTTAGATGTCAAAATAGAGACTGAAATTGTTAAGTAAACATTGTCTTCTAGTCTATGAATAACCATTTGAATGCGATTGTATATTTCAAGTTTATAGTGTGTTTTTAATAAAGAACATGAAGATTACATCATTGAAATGGAAATGATTTTTTCATTTAATCTTATCTAATATGATGGTAGCAATTTGATAGCAAGATAATACTTGTCAAAGCTAAAAAAGGTTGCAAGAATTTTTGTAAATTCCCTGGCATCTCTGAAAACATGAGTTTCTTTAATTATTAAATAAGATAGTGTTAGAACATCATAATTATAGCTATACAACAGGCAGAAGATTAATAAACAGAGTTTATGATAACTGGGAAATAATGATAAGGTGAGTCTATTTATAGTGGTGATACATAGTATTATTGTATTATAAGAATTATGCCTCACATAACTGACTTATACAAAAGAAAAAATATCCACATGCTAGCACTTTAATTGATTTGATTATTTGGATTATTCAATGTCATATATAAAAGTAGACACAATGTATATTGCACTATATTTGCAGTAAGCCTCTGCCCTCAAACAAATGGACAATCTCTCATCCCCCTGGGATTCTTCATACATGATGTGATGTGGATGGATGTAACTATTATAAATTTGTTTATTTTAAAACAGAACTGAGTTTAAGAAGGCCCTTAAGCAAAAACAAAAATGCAGTATACACTTGGGGCACATCTGAAGCAAGGGCTGGGGAGATAGCTCAGTGGCATAACTGCCTGCCTAGTAAGCACATGATCCCCAAGCTCGTTAACCAGTACCAAAGGAAAAAAGAAAGAAAACAGAGAGAGAGAGAGAGAGAGAGAGAGAGACAGAGAGAGACAGAGACAGAGAGACAGAGACAGAGAGAGAAAGGAAAGAAGGAAGGAAGGAAGGAAAGAAGGAAGGAAAAAAGGAAGGAAGGAAGGAAGGACGGACAATATTACTGGAATCCATTTTGCTTCATGATGACCAATAGTCTGGAAGGAATGCAAAAATATATACTATTTCTTAATGTATTTAGAAACAGACCCTTCATGATTGTAATATGTTTAATAAGAGCCAATTTTTGCAGTGATTCAGTAGAGTAGAAAATTCCAATATATAGAGTAGAAAGTTTTAAACTATTGAGTTTATGCTAATTTTTGTACCGTAGTCTTATAAATACCAAAATTTGAAACAGAAATATTTCTTGCTGACAGTAGGAGATGATTGCTCATGAGGCGGCACTGAACTCCCCACAGTAATGGAGGCCAATCTGTGTCAGATTCATGGTCTTTTACAGCCTCTGCATTGTGCACTTGCAGCATGAAGAAGCAGAAAGCAAGAATGGAGATGTGCACTCATTCTTACCTACACTCTCAGAGCAAGGTACTGCGTACAGGTTCCCTAACTAGAGCTGAGTCCAGAAATATGACTGAATAATGTGTCCAGGATGGAGAGAGTGTGTATTTTCGTGCTCACATAGCATGGCTTTATGCCCTTGAATTAAATCACTTTGATCAATGCTATGACCTATTTAATCTCCCTCAATGTACTTCTTCTGTTCCTCTGAATACATGGCTCTTCTTGGTTTTAAAATTTCCCAGATAGCTTTCTGTGTTTGTCTGAATATCTATATATATATTTTTTTTTCTGTAGACCCATTGTTTAGTGTCACATCTGCCTACAGCACATTGTCACCTCACTTGGTTCTATGCTTTTAAACATTATCTACTCATGAACCTTTCATACTTTTTTCCCTCAAGATAGACATTCTCCAAATTCAGAATATGGTCGATATTTTTAACATTGCAGATATGCATCCACAACTATTTAGTGAGCATAAATGCTTGTGTGACTTTGACTCTTTCTATTAATAGATAGTTTTGAGCAATTACCATTGAGAGTCTTTGTCTCAGAAGTGACAGATAAAAGATTAGGGAGAAGCTGATATCATCCCCTCTTAAATGTGGGAAATGAATGAAAATACAGGCAATGTTCTGTATGATTTAACGAAGAAGGGTATGTCTTTGAAATTTATGGGCTGGACTCCTTATGTGTTAAAGGGGGTAGTGACATAGACTACAAGAGATGGTTAAGGAGTCTTAAGATTATGGAAGGAGGAGACTTTTGGATGTATGAGAGATTCTAACAGATGGAAAAACACTACAATGTCTTTAACAGCTCAACCCTGTTAAGAGAACTTTCAATGTTCATTTTGGTATCCACCACAAGTAATGAATATCCCAAGTTGTTCTCTATACAGATGTTCTCCAGATCATAGGAACAGAGTAATTTTAGATGAAATTAGAGCCCATTAATATACAAAAAGCAGAAACAAATATACCATGAAGCAATGTTGAGTTTAGCCTACCTCTTGAAATTTCCTGCATTAAAATGCCACAGAATCATATATGATGCCCGGACAATTTAAAAATATGTGCAGCATATTTCATTAATCATTAATAATGTTTGTATTTTTATCTTAAGATAAGAGCAATAATTTATTGTCTTCTAGTAAAATAAACCAACTGAAACTAAAACAAAGCAAGAATTTCCTCTTCTTATTTCACACAATGATCACTCTTAAAAGGTAGCAAGCAACTGATGCAAAGATGCAGGACATAGAAAAACTACTCACCCCGGCCTTGCACTCAACTAAGCAAATGCTAGAAAAAATGTTTCCTTTGTTTTTCCTTTGCCTCCTTTTGTCATTGAGAAAACATGACATCTTTCTTTGCAGCTTGTACACAAATAGGACACTTTCTAATAATCTCTGTATGCTTGCTGAAAACCTTGTGTCTTTGTCCTGAGTGTATTCTACCCATTTGTTCAGATAACAAGGATCTGCTCGATGCCAGAGAGAGAATGAAGCAGCAGATGACAGACAAATCAGTGAGACAGGTTTCCAACAAGAAAGGAATTGGAACTATTTCATGCTTTGTTTTTACAGGGGTTGATATGTGGACATCACCTTTTAAATTTCTGACAATGTTTACAGTAAAGTGGTGTATTCAACTTTGTTTAAGACAATAACTTCCAAATTTTCTTGAGATCGCCAAATGGTTTCTCAATGTGACATCTGTTTAATACCTGTGGGTTCCTAGTGCATGAAAACATAAGTTTGAAAAACTAGCCTCAGGGAATAGTGTCCCAGACATCATTTATCCTGAGACAATTTATTTTTATCTTGAAGAGAGAGAAAGAAGACCTCCGTGTATTTTATGTTTTGTTTATCTTTAAAGGGAGAAAATTTCAAAATATTAATTCTTAATGATATTTTGGGTTGCATATGGCTTGTGTATGATACATTGGAGAAACAGAAAATGTTTATTCCAGTGAGTGCACTGTAGATGAAATTAACACGTGCTTTCAAAGAAAAAGCACTCTCATGGATCTAAATTTGTCCAGGTGTTTACATCTTAATACCTATGAAATAATTATCTTATTTATTTATTTATTTATTTAATTTTTTTGCAGATGCAGAGATTGAACTCAGGGCCCTGCACTTTCCAGGGAAGTGCTTATTCCACTGAGCCATCTCCCCAGCCAAAAGAATTATTTTAACATTCATAGAAAAACCAAATTCTACTGAATAAAACCTGGGAGAGATGTCATAGTAAAATATTTCATATTCCACTGAAATTGATTTTTTTAAAAAAGTTTTATTTATTTATTATAGGGTCTCATCATGCAGCTCAGACTCTTAGAGATCTGCCTGTGTCAGCTTCCCCAGCCCTGAGATTACAGGCATGTGCCACCACACCCAGTTTCAGTGACCTGCATTATGTGACTGGGTTCCTGAGGCCAGCATGGCATACAGTATTGGGAATTGATTCTGGGTCCTTGTGCTCGTCAGATAGTTTTTTAGACTGCTGATCTATTTTCTGGGCCCCATAAATTACTTTTACTAATGTGCTAGCTACATAGCCTTTGAACCACAGCATGACAACTGTATTCATATTTGAGTACTTATATATTCACTTGCCTTTCATTAAAATATAGGATCTACTTTGGTGGGCAGGGCTGAGTAATGAACACAGTGGCAAAAGTAAAAGATAATACCATCCTAAATTAAAATTGAACAAATGACTTGCAGAGACAATTCTGTAAGGCTGTCCAAGGGATCAATGGGATGCTAACAGAAGCTCAGGATCACAAATCACTAGCAACCTACAGAAAGTGAGATACCACTTCAAGTTGATTTGCATGAGTGCACCAAACATCAGCAAAGCATAGCATCCAATGGGAAAATAAACAAATAAAAAATCGGAGTCAATGCCAGTGTTGGTAAGCATAGGAAATACTACTTACACCAAGCCACTGATGAGCGTGGATAAGAAATGTGTGGCATATAGCAAGTGAAATGCTAGGGCTGGAGGTATAGCTCAGTGGACTAAGCACTGGATCAGGTAAGCTCAGGGGCTAGGGTTCAATCTCTGGCATCTCATGCTGTGTTGGCCCAGCCTATGGGTGCGCTGAGCCAGCAATGGAGTCTGAGCATGGTGGTGCATGCCTGTAATCCCAGCACTAAGGAGGCAGAAATTAGAAGGATCACTGAGTCTGAGCTGTGTAATGAGACCTGCGAAGAAGAAGAAGAAGAAGAAGAAGAAGAAGAAGAAGAAGAAGAAGAAGAAGAAGAAGA
>NDGM011180908.1:0-47925 GCA_002564305.1 Octomys mimax | reverse complement strand
AAGAAGAAGAAGAAGAAGAAGAAGAAGAAGAAGAAGAAGAAGAAGAAGAAGAAGAAGACTCTCTGCCACCTTGATCTCACCTGAGAAATTAACATAGACTGGAATCAGGCTCCACTCTTTGCCTTTCTGACTCTGAGACTCAATGCTCAAAGAATTTGAAGTTCAACCAAACTCCCAAGTGAAGTTAAGCATGCTGGCTCAGGGAACACACTTCAAAAGCCATGGTACTGGAATGAAGTGCGAACACCTCCTGAAAGATTCATATTCCTGATTTGGAGTAGCCCAACACAGCTTTATATTTTATTAAAAATGATAGTTTAAGCTGTTGGTGTGGAGACCAGTACTGTCGTTTTCTACATAAATGATTAAATGGTGTATGTCGTAGGAAAAATCACATCTCTGCAATGCATTTCTGTCTTTGCAAAATGAGGTCCTTCTGTCACACAAATAATGAGACAACATCATTTTAAGGAATAAAAAGTGACATAAACCCATGTGCATTTTTGCACATTGTAGGAAACAAGAAAATCAGATCATCACCGTGATGTAGTTTAACTCTTGTGAGAAGTAGGTCTCCTCTCCCTCCTTGGGGTGGTGGCAAATGTGGCCAGGATGACAGCAAAGGGCCCTGGAGGGACAGCTCCCATCCGGCTACCTTTAACCTGCATGTTACTAGGACTCACTCCTCCAAGACATTGCATCTGTCAATCACTGATTGAGTTGTAAGGCCATGAAGGAGTGAAAACTGAAATTTGCATTGATCAGGCAGAGTTTCCTGCAAAAAGAGATGGGACCTGCGTAAGGAAGTCAGGCTGATGCAGCTGCTGACCTCTCTGGGAGGTTTTAGGATGCCAGTGTCGGAGTGAAAGGTGCAGAGATGGGACAGGTACAAGGACTCCGGGACACACTTTTTCTCACCTCAAAAGCTCCCTGGACACCACTCAAATTGCTACTTTTCTTTTTTTTGAGATTTCCAACTTCCTTTCAAACATCCAAAAGATTGTAAATCTCTGAGAGTCTAAAATAAGTACATTGGAATGTACTCCCACTGTTGGCTTAATTAGAAGCTTCTTGTATAATTTTCATATTTTCCAAGGAAATTAGTGAGTGGTCAACCACTGGTCTTCTCCAGCCTCCCATTCCATCCTGGCGGATAGAAAGCTCAGGCAGCATCTATCTCCACACCGCTTACCAGGTTCCAGCTTGTCACACCGTGTGACCTCCCAGTAATGGCTGTCGGAGACTCCTCTTCTCCATGTGAGGCACTAGTGAGAATTAACCTCCATGGTGAAGTTGGCCATTTTAGGTCTGTGTACTCATATGTGGAATGTGCAGTTGTCTCACACAGGAAGTAGAAAGCTAGTTTTAGTCAGAAAGACATACTATGTTTAAGCCCCATTTCTTTTCCTCCAACATCCACTGACTTCAGGCGTCAGAGAAAACCTCACCTGGCTCTTTAGCAACAGGAATTTACCGGAGACTATTTCAGGGTCTTCCTCTGTGACTTCCAAAGCAATAGAGCTTTTTGGGGGCTGCCCCCTAATGAGAAAGCTGCAGCATCCAGGTTAATTTACCCACCCACTCACTTCCACCCCACATTAATATTCCTCAGAGTCATTTCCCAGGAATAGTACCCCTTAGTTTGTTGCCTATCACATAATAGTCATGCCTAATACTACAACTTTCAGGCTCAAATTAGAGGTGAACTCAAAGCTATGGAAGTCCATAAAGAAGGTGTTTCAAAGAAGGAAGAAACTGTAGATCTGGTTGGTGTTGCTCTTTTTGCCATGTTGATATAACAAAGAAAACTGCTGTCATGTGAGGCCCCAAACCCTAGGTGTCTGTAGGTAGAGTTCTCGGTAGGCACAACACTTCCTTGCTCCTGGATTCACCACTTGGAGACCATGTACTGCTGGGTATTGCTTATGAAGGCACAGTGCAAGCCCCATAGAAAGCAATAAAGAAAAGGCAGGGCCTGTAGCATTTGGAGGAGAGAAGATCCTAGGTCAGAGTTCCTAGGGACTTGGGTGGCAGGGCCAGAACTCACAGGGCTGGGCTTGAAAGATGGACAGAGGAAGGTACTGACCAGAAAGGGTGGGAAGAATACAAAGCACTACAGAGCCAGAGGCCCTTGGGCTTCTTCCTTCCAGATTCCTGAAACGTCCACAAAAATCAATGCGACCAATTCCTCCAATTGCAGTGTTCCATGCCACACACCTCAGGTAAATGAGATTTCCATGATACTGGGGAGAATATGGCTAAGTAATGTCTGAGAGATGCTTATTGTAGTGACTGAAAGCTGATTTTGACTCAGAAATTTGACACAGAAAGTAGAAGACCAATTGATTTCTTTATATAATCAGGATTTTGTTGTTTTGGTTTTAGAAATGATACCTGTCACAAAAGGAAAAGGTTTAAGCTCATGAGGTCCATACCACTCTGTTCAATTAGTACAGTTTTGAGAAGATACTCCATTCTGGGAAATTCCCCAAAAATAAAAAAAACAAAAAGACACCATTTTTTTTTCTGCTTTTCAGAAGTTTCCAATAAAGAAAAGAAGAAACAAAAGAAAATACCATATAATAATTATAAATGTCACCTGAATAATCCAGAAAAATACCACAAGACTTCATGACAGAAAGATTTCTTCCAACTTAAGATCCTTAAAATTTTTGTCATTTTTAAAAATTTATCACAAATAGGAAATTATTTTGCAAGTTCCTTGACTTCTCTCAAGGAATTCTGAAGTTTCCTCAGAAATATTGGGCATATTAGTCCTACTTAAATATTTATCAATTGTAGTGTTAAGCAAATGTATCAAGTTGTCAAAATTATTCTTTTTTAAAAATGTTTTAAATGAATTTAGGAGAGGGTCTCACTGTGTAGATTGGACTTATGGTGATTCTTGTTTTCAGCCTCCCAAGCACTGGGATTACAGGCGCATGCCACCACGCCCAGTATCATTTGCCAGCTCTGCGCTTTCCGGGAGTGGAGCCGGCATGGCAGGCCTGGGATCAAACCCCGGCAGCTACACTCCGCCAAGGAAGGCACTTTAGTCCTCTGAGCTGTCTGGCCAGCCGTCAAAATTATTCTTAATGCAATATGCCATTGCTTCACAAACAAAAGCTCATTTCTTGTTAATTATTTATTATTCAGTTTTGGAAATATTCATCCCCACGTGCACACACAGAGGGTCCCCTGATAAAAATTCTCTGGCCTGGAATAATGAACCTGCCTTTATACATAATTTTTAGCACATTCAGTAATCTAATCTACTACTACATTAGTGAATAGTTCCGCCCTTATGGACAGATGCTTGCTATGAAATGAGAAGTCAGTAAGGCCACCTCTAAGGATTTCTTTATATTATGGCCAACAAAGAAGACCATGGTTTTTCGTGTTCACTTTCTTTAAACTATTTTTTTAATGCCAGAGATTTTTTCTATGACCTGTCTTTACTAGAGGTTCTGAGAATGTAATCCAATAAGTCCCTGCTTCTGCAGAGACTAGATACCCAAGTCAAAGGCAGAGGGCACTGCGCTATAATGAAATGCAAATTACTCATTAAAAGGCAAATCCTTCATCTCCAAAGGTTGAGCAGGCTGCAACTCCAGCTTGACCGGTGGGAATTCCCTATTAAAGTACTGAAAAAACATTCCGACTCAGGACATTTCTTAAGAGCCAAATTGCTTTCATTTCAGTGAATTAGAAAATTTGAGTAACTTTTAAGCCCAAGTCCCAAACATTATTTTTGAGATAGCTAAACCAATGTCAGAAAGTAGCTTGACGCCCACTCTAATTTCTTTTTTGTTTAACATATTTTCTCATCCCAAGCTTAATATATCTTTGGCTCTACATGAGAAACTGCTACTTTGCAGCTTTTTATTATTTATTTATTTATTTATTTTTGCTGTTTGAATTTTCAGAGCTTTTTTTTTTTTTTTTTTTTTTTTTACTTGTTTTGTGACTTCTTGAAAAATCTCTCCTCTGTTTGAGTTACTCCTTCTCCCAGTACAAATGCTGACTTAGCCAAAGCTGCAAAATGTTTCTCCCATAATTTTTTTATTTTTATTTTTTTATGTTTTGATACCAGGAATTGAACTCAGGGCCTTGCAGTTCTTAGGCAGATGCTGTGCTGTGGAGCCATATTCCCGACTTCACTTTCTTTTAAAAACATGTTATTCATGATATTTATGAGAGACACTAAAGGGTACCCTAACCAAGGATGATACTACAGTAGGCTCAGGTACCGCTGCAAGTATGTGGCTTAGCGAGGGGGATGGTTTAGGTTAAGTCTGACTGGAACAAGGGAAAGTGAGGGTTTATATCCAAGAAACAGGTTGGAGACCAGTGAATAAAAAATTACTAAGAGGAAATATTAGGTGTTAGGGAGAATTCTACCTAACCTCACAAAACAGGATTGCTGCTGAGGACAGGCCAGGGTGACCAGACCTCCCTTTGGGGACAGCAAAGACAAGGAACACAGTTAGATGCCAAGGACCAGTTCTTGCTAAACTGTCTTAGCAAGATTCTTCCTAAAATTGGATTTTAGGCAGACATCAACAGACAGTTCTCAATTTTGAAAAGCCTGACTCGGCTTTGTTGCAGTGGAGAGTCTTTGCCAGTGCGCAAGCCCGTTTTCTCATTCATTTACTTTTTGTTTATCAAGTACCAGTTGTCAGGGTTTGGGAGAGAAGAGACACCCAGGAGGGTGCAAGGCACCAGGCGTGCAGCAAGGAGAATTTCTATGAAAGTACAGAAGGCCGAAACTCATAGTTGAAACTCATTTTCTACGTCCAGAGGCAGCCAGTGGGAGAGAGCTCTAGGTGTTAAGCTGAAGCATTCTTGTCAGATGCTGCTGGAAGCAAGAACAGGGGTGATGATCTGATTTTGATCTGCGCGCTGAATGGCTTGGATGGTGTTACCAGGTGTTCTGGGGTACAGAAAACATCAAATTCACCTGTGCCTGATTTATTCCGAAGATGTCCTCCAAGTTCATGTCAACTTGTCCAAAGTCACCTTGCAGGGCTTTGGAGAAAGGAACATTAGAGTTTTTAGCAAAGCCAAGACAGGAAGTAGGAGAAAAACTGGATGTGTTAGTTCTAACAGTTGTATCACTTGTAGAATTTAAATCCACTCAAGCTCGCAGACAAGGAACAAGCCCTCAGAGACAGCAAGCAGGACTAGACTCACATCTCAACGAAAGAACTCTCCATTGAAATGCAATATCCTTCTTTCTATAGTCACTCCTTGCTTTCAGGTATAGTTACAGTAACCCTGATTCATTTGTAAAATAAGTTTAGCCTCATTAAATATGGCCTGAGTATTTATAGGAGTGCAGCACAAGTGGTTATTGGCTACACAGGTATTTTTTTAGTTTGCTATGCTGGAACCTTATGTAAGGGTTCTCAGGTTAGACTTTTTAAAATAACGCCAGGAATTTCTTACCAGATTTCATATAAATTTGGGGAAATACTTATTTTTTTGAGGTTCCTGAGGGAACCTGATGTTCCTAAGAACCTGACTTGTACTCATCTATAATGCCAGCAACCCCGTAAACCAAACACCAGGGCGGTTTTTCCCAGGGTGTTTACAAGTATCAACTTTGCAAGGCTGGTATCATTATTTTACACTGGCCATGTCTGATTTTGTGTGTCCTAGTCAAATTACACCAGCATAATCTTAGTAATACAACCAAGGTAGTCAGTTAAAATCTGTAATGAGGATCGCAGAGTATTATCAAATTTAGTTAAATAAGTACATGGCCATGAAAATAAGAGTACTTGAAAACAGGTCAAAAGGTTATTGTTTTACCCTTATTTACAAAGATATTCTCTTCCCCATGGCCACAATTTATAAGAGCAAAGAAAACATTTCTTTAAATCTTTTGTTTTGTTTTTTATGATTGATTGATCAAATGATTGATTGATCAAATGATTGATTGATGTTGTAGTACCTGGGATTGAACTCAGGACCTTGTGTTTGCCAGACAGGTGCTTATTCGACTGAGCCATCTCCCCAGCCCCTAAATCTTTTAAATAACCCAGCTAGAGAACTTGCAATGTTTCAAGAAAAAAAAACCATAAAAATTGTAATCTACCTCATTGGTTGACTCAGTTTCATGTAATCGTCATTGCTTTGCTTGAACTCAGGCTAGGAATTTTCTGAGTGCATCAATTCTTCTATTAGCTCTGGAAATTCTCACCCAGAATACGGGCATGGTCTCCAGGCTATGATGTTTGCATTTCAGGGACCCTCCAGAATCTCTGCTGTGAATCCTTTCAGGATAAAACATTTGGTTGACCTAGAGCTGACTACAAATGCTCTAAGAACAGACTAAGTAAAAGACTACCTGTGTGTGATGAAAGACTTAAAATGGCCATGGTCAAAGATCTGATGAGCTTTGTTTGGTAAGGAGATTTCATCATCTCTCTGTAGTGCAAGATTTGAATCAATAACTGGAATTATGATGGATAAAATTATACCAGGACATGTCGTATGTCTAGCAACTTTATATAATTTCAGGAACACTTTTATGGAAAACATGAAAAATAAAATGAAAGGCTAAAATCTCTTCTTCTTTGACAGTGCTTCTATGAAATTTAACATAAACACAGTTATTTTCAGCATTCTTTGCTAGTAGATAAAGGAACAAATCCTTTCAAGAGCTTTCCAAGAGTCATCTCAGAAGCCTTAAAATTAGTGTAAGTCAAAAGGATTTCACTTAGATTGTGAGGATTTGTGAAATATCCAAAAGAATGAGAAGCTTCAGATAGGACCACAGATCACTGTGAAACAATACTCGGGATCTCTGAAGTAAATAAAAATCTGATAAAGTTTAGCATAAAAAAGAAAATTATTTTCCCTTGGAAAAATATTTATTTATTGTCACTTACTGGTGTCCTGTGTTGTCTTGCTCTGGGCTCCAATGACCATGATTAATTTTTTCTTATTAATGTAAATTTACAATACAAACTAGTAATGTCCATTTGGGTAACCGGCACATGCATATAATGTGTCTTCGTCATTTTCATTCCCTTTGAATTCCTCCTCCTTAACTCAAAAGTTAAACATTTCGTGGTCTCTCCTATGAGACAAATAATTAAAGATTTAATTTTGAGAGATCATATGTAGAGGTCACCATACCCATGTTCAGAAGCAGTGCAATTCACAATAGCTAAACTGGGGCAACAGCTCAAATGGCTGTCAATAGACAGAGGAGGAAAATGTGGAGTATCTGCAGTGGAATATCAGTCAGCCACAAGGAAGAATGTATCCCAGCTAGTAGCAGGATAAAGGATGGAACCTGAGGCCATCGTGCTAAACAAAATAAGTCAGATATACAAAGTTATTTTCATGGAATTTAAAACATGACGAAAAAAATATGATCCATGTTTCCGAGAAAAATTACTTAAAAAATAAAGGTTTCATAGTTTCTTAGTAAGAACAAATAATCCAAAAATTGTTATTTTAACAGAGCAAAGACTTTTGCTTTCTTTAGTGGACTTTGTCTTGACACACTTTCCGAAGGAAATTATAAATAAGTCCGCACAAATCTTTGCCAACTTGACCACATGAAGAATTCCTTTTTCAAGATTTCTTTTCCACAAGCTTTCTACAGTTTTCTTATGTTCACTCCAGTTTTCCCCTCTATTTTTCATCTTCTCTCATCTGAAACCACAAGCCATTCTACCTCAGGACAAAATTATTGCCTTCTGACATTATCAAAAATACAACCTTTTTATTTCATAAGTTTCCTTATCAGCCCTCCACTCTGTCTGGTTTTCTTACATGGTGTTTTCCTTCAATCCATGATTTCTAGTCATGTGATTATGTGTGCTGAGAGAGGGCTAAGTACACAAATGTGAACTGTCTCACACACACCGGGACTCCATGGAAAAAAAGAACATTTTATGACTGGAGCACCCCACATTTTTATAGGCATGTGCTTCCTCACAGTATAACATCTGTGACTTATTAGGAGACCAAATGTAATTATCTTTTCAATACCATATGAAAACAAGTGCTACAAGCATAGACATTGAATTTACCATTGTAATGAATGACTATTTTATTTAAGAATGTTCTACATTTTTAGTAAATAACTATTAAATTAGTATAACTCTAAATGTATAAAAAAGTACCCAAAAGGTTTGGGAACTGGTTTTAGGCAGACATAGTATAACATTAAACAAAGCTAGCCACCATCTGAGGTTATTTTTCTGTCATCTATTTTAACTTTATTTGACTAGCAACTGAAGTAGAATCAAAATCTAAGTTCATATTATCCTGAAAGCTGACAACTCTGGAGCCATAGCTGTTTTAGCAAAATAGCAATGATAAACTAATCTCATTTATCAGAAATTCATCCGAGTCAAAAAGACTTGAAAAACATCCTTTGGATTCCTTTCCATTATCATGAATATTTTAGGTATATTTAATTTATATAAGCATTCATCTCTAAGTCAATTTGCATTGAATGCTTGTGAGATTTTATAAACTACGTGTCATCATCTACATGTAAAAACATACCATATATACATAACACACAGATATATATATATATATATATATATATATATATACACACACACACACATATGTTAACATATATAAAGTTGCACTCGGGTATGAGCAAATCTATGCATTCTTAAACTTTAGTCATAAATTGGGGAAAACACAGCAAACTTACTGCTTATGTAAGGTGATTATATTTTATTTCATCTATTCTTTCCATGTTTGTATCTGACAAAGACAGACAAGTTGAACTGACCTGCTCGATAGGAGCTGAAGTTCTTTCTTGACTTTTGTGGAGAAGACTTTTGAGGTTTCCTGTTGCCCAATTTGTGTGATCCCATAGAGGCTATGCACTGCCTTTTTGGCTAAGGATCTACCTAGCGGCTGGCTGGCTGGCTGGCTCCTAAACCTATGCACACTGAATAGAACAGCTAGTCTACTTCCAGTTAGCCCACCTTGTCGTCCAGACAAAGTGACTGCTCTTGTGAGGCCTGGAGGACCTTGAGAGGTACAAATGAAGGCAGGAACCTGAAGGTCACGCTACATTAGGGGCTGAGGAATGAAGCAAGAAGGGAAAAGGTGGCCAGAAGGCAGAGCAGGAGGGAGGGGTCAGGACCTCGAGGGGGTTACAAGTCGGAAGTATGAATGTGGGTCACGGGAAGCAAGAGGACCAGGGGAGGGAGTTTGAGGAGATCTTAAGTTTCCCAAAGAGTCACTGAAGTTCCAAGTTATTGTCGGCAAGATCATGCCAACAGGAAGGAGTGCAGAGCTGAGGGAGAGTTGAAGAATAGAAGATTTGATCAGAAGTCCTTGAGGGAAGCAGGCCCAGAGAGAACACAGCGAGCTCACAGAGAGCCAGGAAGGGTGACTTCCAGTTCCAGGGGTCATGGCCTAATCTCTTCTCCAAGAGAGCCAAGAAAAGAGATCCATCACAGGAGCCAAGGACCTATCCCTACTCAGAACAAGAAGAGCTAACTCGGGAGAGGAAATCTAGGGCTTAACCCCAACCTCCTAAAACACACTCCCCTCCAGAACCTAAAACACACGTTGTCCTGAACAGCCTCAGAAGACATCTTCCACAAGGGCTTGCATTAGTCAGTCAACAGTGAACGCAGAAATTTCAAAGATTCACCTATACAGGCCTATATGACAGGTCCTAGAGTCCAATAAAAACCTCACCCTACCCCAGTCTTGACACAGTCTTAACTGTCAAATGATTCAAAGGAAAGGCAGGAGACATCGTAATCCCTGACTTGAAATTATACTATAATGCTACTGTGATCAAATCAGCATGATATTGGCAAAAGAAAAAACAGACTTGAGGCTCAATGGAATAGACAAGAGATGCACACACAACTACAAACACACTCAGCCACCTTCTCTTTGACAAAGGGGTCAACTCTGTTCACTGGAGGAAAGATAATCTCTTTAATGAATGGTGCTGGAAAAACTGGTTCTCCATGTGCCAAAGACTAAAACTAGACCCATGTCTATCATCATCCACTAAACTACAGTCAAAATGGATCAAAGATCTAATTATTTAAACAGAAATGCTAAATCTACTGGAAGAGAATATAGGTAGAAATCTTGAAGACAAAGGGATAGGCAGAGCGTTCATGTTACAATTTAGGAAGTAAGATACTACTCAAGGGAATGCTATTGTGGTAGGATTCAGGCTGCTTGGAATGGGGGACTTTGTACTTATCTCTGAAGATATCCAGGGCCAGTGGGAATCTATAACCAAGGATTAGGGTGAAGATCAGTGGATAGTCAGAAAGAGGAGATATTAGGACTAGGGAATGAATTCTGCCTACAGGGTCCCAAAAGGATCCTTGCCAAACTTAGGCCAGTAGGATCAGAAATGACCTGGGGTGTGGTGGTGGAGGCTGAGGATCCCTTTGAGATCTGGGGAGCAGCAGGGGTCTTGCTAAAGTGCCTTAGTAGGATTCTTGCTAAGACTGGTGTACCAAAGTGTACCACTGGGCTAGGAGGCTCAGGAGCCTGACTAAGCTTGGCAGAGCAAAGAGTCTTTTCGGCTGTAGCTTATCTTTAGCAAACAATTCATACTTTGCTCATTTCTAAGCTTCTCGACCTTGATGTTTTTCAGATACCTAAGACTTAGTAGATAGAGCTCAATTCCTGCTCCCCTAATCCCGCACAGATATGGCCTTCAGCTCAGTGGGTGCCACTGTTGCCCGCCATGTCCCAGGGACAGAGTTGTGGAATCTTGCCCTCCCCTCCCCCGTCCTTGATTGTCCCTTCAATCCCCAGATTCTACCCACTGCACTTACTTATCCATTTATTAGCCCACTTTCTGCTCTGTCTGCTGTCTCTTGATTCTAATGCAAGGCTCACCTTGCAACTCAGATAGCTACTGGAGTCTGCGATAAAATCCTGACGCCTACATGCACGTGATTTCAGATCCTTCTTCTCATTGCTACCAGAACCATAGCACACCCATTTCATCAGATGAGTTTGCAATTACAACTGTCATAGATTCTCTAAGAGGTGACAGAGGCAATTCTGGAGTCTCCCTTGGGTCCATCCTGATTCTGGATGTTCAATAGCTGTCAGGTCACTGCTCAGCCTGCTGATGGAGGCCACGGGGCAACCCCACTGTCAACTCACATCCCAAGTCCCTAGTTTCTCCAAGCTCTGTACCCCACTGCGGAGTGCAATTGCATTCCCTGGGCCTTACTCAGAACTTCTTTGTAAACAGATCTGATGAGACCCAGGCAGCTGCCAACTCCAGCTCAGAGGGAGTGTTGTTTTGGTGTATATTATTATTGGTGTTTTTAACAATGCATTAACATAGCAATGTGCATTTGAAAAACCTTCCCCTAAATACCTGCTTATGTAACTAATTGCAGTGACTTCAAATAGCCCTGAGATTTCAGTCAAAACAGACACCCACTTACTGAGCTAAAGCACTTCTGTATAAATGCAGGATGTTAGATTATTTTCTTTACATAATCTCTCTAAAGAAGAAAGCCTTTCACCTTATTCACGAGGCATGACCTAGTCACCTTGAAGTCTTAAAATGCTTGCAAAATTATAAGGATTTAATTGTGCTGCTCTCAGCGAGAGCGACAAAGAATGCTTTTAAGAACAAGGGAGCAGCCTTTTATTTTTCTGCGCCTGTAAAATGGTTTTATTTGTAGCAAGCGCTCTCAAAACCCTTTTTTTCCCTCCAATGTGTTAAGTTGGGCACGGAATCGATTTGTAGTTTTTTGTATTTGCATTTCTCACTGTGTACTTTTTTTGGTTTCTTTACTTTCACATAAATGAGTCGTTTGAATTAAGATACCAGCTGGGGATGGGGACGGGGAAGCACCTCGACAGTGTCCTTACTGTTCACTTTTTAACCATGGCTGTGACACTGAAGAGTTAGCCAGCATCAAATATCATACTGAAACAAATACCTTAAGATTGAAATGTGCAGGAAATTGCCTTGATGAAATTATACTCCAAAAACTGCAACGTAGTGTTCATATAATGGAGCAGTGAACACGCCATGAAAGAGAGTAGACCAGCTTCACACTTTCATCTTATTTATGGGCTATAAAGCCAAGTGATTTTTTTAAAAGCGAAGCTGTGAGCAGCACCTTCACGCCTCACCAAGTGCTTTAGTTACAGAAGGTGCTTCCCGCCGGGGATCCCCTGTATTAAGGACAAGGAGGTCCAGTCCTTTCCCCTTCTCCCACTCTGCCCTGCAGAGATGGGTTCTTTCCATGATGGAGTTTCTCACACCCTAAAGTCCCATCTGTCTGCTTCCTGGAATACAAGCAGATGGCAGCGCTGCAGACCTGACTGTGGATGACAAGGGGTCCTAGGCAGGAGGAGGACAAGTTCTGTGTGCTCAGCCCCTCAGGCAAATTTGCTCTTAGGAGAAATTATTTTCCAGATTAGAGAAAACCCATGGCCAGGGCTCATTTGGAATATATTAGAGGGAAATTTGAACCAACCTTTTGGCCTTCTCCTAAAGATAGCACATACACACAGTCTGTTTGGGGAATTCGCATTGATGTGGAAGCAAGCTCTGGGTCATGGCAGAGTGAGCCTCCACGAACAGAACAGGCACAGTGAGGAGCTTTGCTTCTGACATTTAGCTAAACATGTGCTCCTGAGATAGGCCTGGAAGTGATCTGTGTTTGTAGTATAAGCTGAGGGCTGACGGAATACTTGTGGTGTCCGGAACTATGGTCTGTTTTTATTTATTTATTAAAAGCAAGAACCATTCAACCATTGATTTTAATTACATAATAACTTCCCAGAACCCTTACAAAATAATACCAGGTGCCACTCATCTGCAAATATCATCAAACTTAATTGTCATAATAAAGCTTAGGGGCTGGACACCTCTATTTTCTAGCTGAAGAAAAAGGCGTGGAGAATGTAAGTCCTTTGTATGGGCCATCATACTCATGAGTGACCAACTCAGCAGTCTGTGGACTCTGAGGTATGCAGCTCAGGGTTCCAAGTGGTCCCACTGTCACTGCCATGTGGCCAGGTCCTTTGACCTCTAGCAGCACTTCCTACTGAGGACCAGGGAAGCGATCTCAGTCCTTTTCTTGACACACCTTAAGAGGAAGGCAGTGCTTTGTTAAGAAAACTGTTGTCAAATTATGAGAAAGTGGACTGCAAAAATGGAAATCAAACTAGGACTGTGCTGTTGATTAGAAGACTTGTGCCCAGGTCCATGAAACAAGACTGGGTGGCACCAGCACTGGCGCAGCTTAAAGGAGATTCAGGCACTGTTCCAAGGCCCAGCAGTTGCATTTGTGCAGTGAAGAGAGCTAAGACACCCTGGCTGGGCTGCAGGAAGGTGTGTGTGAGGGGGTCCTGTTAAACTCCAGCCAAACTGTGAAGGGCACATCCACAGGGATGACTGCTTTCATTTAAATCAGACTATCTGCCTTAGTGTTTTCTTCTACTGCACAAAAGTGGAGATAAATCAACTATCAAAACCTTTGGGAACTACCTAGTTATTTACACTTTTACTCCTGGAATTCACTACCTCCTGGCTTACTAAAGCTATCTTAATTCCCCAAATAAAAACGGGATGCAAGGATCTGATGAGAATATTTAACCTGTGAATATTGTTAATAGAAAAGCCTTACAAAGGATAAAATTAAAAAAAAAAAACACCTGTAGAAACTTGTTCCATGAATTGATCTCATTTAAATAATAACATGACATGGGATTCTACCTTTGTCCTGAGGCTGGCCGCAGGCATTAATTGTGGTTCATGGGCTCCTGCCTGACCGATGGCTTCAGCATCCTTGGCTTAGAAAAGCCACTTCTCCCCTATATCATTGTCATCTAAGGAAAGTTCAGTATCAGCCTCAAAAACAGTCAAAAGGGCTATTTTCTAATATTTAGTGATCTTTGGTTAGCTTTGCAATAGAACAAATCATCATGAGAAAGAATCTGCAGCCAAATGTGGTAGTGTACACCTATACTCCAAACACTTGGGAGGCCAAGGCAGGAAGATCATCGTGAGTTCGAGGCCAGCCTGGACTCTGTGCTGGATTCAAGATCAGCCTGAACTGTATAGTGAGACCTTTAAAAAAACCTTACAGTTTATTTTGAGTTTTTATTTAAATATCTTAAAAGATTTTTAAAGGCATCTAGATGTTTCTTTTCTAGATGCAAGCACTCTAATTTTTTTTCTAATGTCTTATCTATTGCTTTTTATTCTCTTTAAAAATGTTTTAATACAAAGACTGCCCCATGCTCTTGTCTAAAATACATCAAATTGGTCCATAAAATGTTCATGTGCTTCCAAGTTGCACCATTACTGCCTTCTTTTCCGTGCTGAGAAAAGGAATATCTAACTCCTGTAAGGACCTGGAAGGTAGGGTAGTACTTACTCTCTTGGCTTTATAAAAATGTTTTCAGCTACTTTAATAATCAGACTGAGCATCTTGGTCATAGTGAAGAAAAGCTGTATGGGCAGCATTAGGATGCGTATCACAGAGCATGTTGCCGAAGCATGCCGGCCCGCAGGGCATTGCAAAAAAAAAAAGAAAATTTAGTGAAGATAAAGTGGACTTAATCAAGTGTGGCTTATCTGGAATTTCACTTCCATAGCTGAATAATTTTCCCTCTGTGTGACTTGTCTTTCAAATAAAGGGAGGAGAGAAATGAAAAGGGAAGCAGAGGAACATGGAGAAAGGATGAGAGGAGGGAAAGAGAGCTTAGTAAAGACAGTTTGTGGTAAAGAGAGGGAAGGGGACAGGAAGGAGGAAGGAGAGGAGCTAAGGCAGAGGCCGAGCCAGTGTTCATGTAATGCAAGAGGATCCAAATCTTCTTCAGCACTACTATGAGGAAGTCATTTTTATCAAAGGATAAAGACCCAGCTAACCCCACAATGGCACATAAAAACTATCATGTTACACCAGGAATTTCTCTGCGGTCCACAATGTTTCCAGTATTCGTTTCCTTTTTGTGAAACAGATACCACCTTCATTTTTCATCTTCAATGAACTCAGTAGTTAGAACTTCAAACAGAGTCTCAGATAACAATGATAAAAGACAACCTGTATTAGTTATCAGGAGAAGTCTGTTTCCAGGAAAATGCAATACAATTTTTCAAAGCAAAGCAAAATAACAATTAGAAAAATAACATTCAAAAATACAAATACTCCTTTGAAATGACATGAATCAACATATTTCCTGGAACTTTATTCAACTTTATAATCCATACCTCTGTGATTACACCTGGATAGTTCCAGAAAGAAAAAAAAAGCTGGATTTCACTTAACATGACCTTAGCATGATGCTGTACTAAAAAGGTATCATGTGGCCCCATGCTTTGACCTTTGTTAATCAAATTAAAGAATAAAATGCATCAGGTTTTGAAGAACAGCAGGAGGATCTATTCAGAACTCAAGCTGAAAACAGAGAGTGATACTGAACCTCCAGCTTCCCCTTTTCTTTTTCTTTGAAAGGAAAACACCATTTATCCCAGAGAAAGATTGGGTCAGCTCATGGGTTGAGTTAGCATTTTACCTTGTTCTTAGCAAGCCAGCAATCTGCTGTTGCTCCCCCGTGATGTGAACTTGGATCCCTCCTGATGTTTCAGTGGGCAAAACCATGCAGGCTATGGTGGAGAAGGTCGGACTGCCACCACTCCGGTTATCTTAGGAGGGATACAGCAGATTGCTGAGAACGTAAGCCTGAGCATAAGGGAGTCCTGGTGGTCTCTCACCCAAGCCCATTCCATGGTCTGCTAAGTGAAATTAAGTTAGATGTGGTCACGAACACATCCCTCCCATTCCAACCTACGCTGTGTTCAATTCCACTAACAAATTTCCTATATTACTTTTTGTTAATGAGCTAGTAGTGTTTTGTTTCTACAACAGATATATAGAATATTCCCTAGAAGAGATTTTCTTCCCTTTGTCTTTGTCTTGTTTTCTATGACGAGGCTAGCCATCCACCTTCCCTGGCCCTCAGTACAGATATTTGCTGTGATTTACCAAGATGATGGGAATCATTTAGATGAACCTCCAGCGACTCTTCCACTTCTAAGAAGGAGAGCTTTTTTCCCAAGATGCCTTTAGCACTCCAGAAGAAGCACTGCTTTGGAAAAAGCTGTGTTGCAGGGAAATTTTATTTTCAGAATAGTGTGCATCCATTAAGATCAGAAATATATCTTTTTAATGTTCATACAGTGTTAGGTAAGACTTGTTTTAGCAAAATCTCTATGGAATGTTATGTGTCTGTCTATCCTTTACCAAGAACCACAGGAGGACCGATGTACTTGTGTGAATAGGTACATATGTCTGTGTGTATACAGGTATATGTGTATTTGACATGCCCGTCTTTACACCCTTTTCCATCCCCAAGGTATACCAGAAGTTCGGTTTTCATATTGAAGCCAAAGAGCATTTTTGAATGGATGAATCTTCACACACAAGACCCAATCCCACCCCAGCATGACCACCACCCCGAACATTAGACTCCAGTGGTGCTCCAAGTTCCAAGGCACAGCACACCCACTCTGCCCAAAGCCACAGGGCTGTGTGTCGTGTTCCCTACACACAGGGTACTCTTCCTTATGTCACACACCCACCAAGCTGCCCTCCTCATTTGAAAAATCACTGCCTCATGCTCCAGGGCCTTCTGAGCACCTAGAGGACAGGTGCTTTCCCTGTGCTGCCTTAGCGTTTTGCCAAGTCTTGGCAGTCAGAAGGCCAAAGACATTTTAAAAACTCCTTTCATTGATATGCTGAAGTGCTTTTTAAGCTTATTTCATATTCTGGTGGACTAAAGTTTGTATTTCATTTCAATAATACAGAAGCCTTGTTTTTAACCATTCTCTTTGAGAAATAAACAAACAAACAAAAAAACCTCTCTGAAATACACCACTATGCTTTCCCAGCTTAGTAATAGGACAAAAAAAAAAAAATTCAGAAATTCTGCTCATACTTAAGGGCATTTTAATGTTTTAAAGTCTTCATTCTGAGAATGACTCCTGATTTGTTTTAAATGAGTACCCTGTAGCAACTTGCTTTTTCATTACTTGCTTATTTCTACTAAATACAAGACTGTGGAATAGAAAATCAAGGTAGCTGATGGTTCCATTTAATCCTTGTTTGTGTATCTACCCAACCCTGGGAATGAAACAAAGAGATGTCAGTTACAAAACAAATGCAAGAGAAAATCTTGTTCAAACAAACAAAGCCTGTCTGTTCCTTTAGAAATGTCACCATCCATTAGAGACAAAAGATCTTATTTTTCAGTAATAAAAGACAACTGACCACCTAAAAGTTTCCAAGATCCTTCCAGTCCCTATCTCATCAAAAATCAATGAAATCCGAATGACAATTGCCTTGAACAGCCATGCTACCAAATGTCTTGCAGTCATAGGAAAGTATCCAAATTTAACCTCACTAAACATTGAGCAAATATTATTCTTGTTCTCCTATAATTTCACAGCATGATCAGGTAATTATTTCTCTGCACAATTATACATGATATTAATGTCTCCATCCTCTCTTCTTTTTAAAAATATAGTCTTTGATCCTATCTCTGAGAGTTTAATTTTCTTTTCACTGTTTAGGCATGAACTGGATGGGAATAACTGTAAAAGCTAGAAAGTAGTGACACAACGTAGTAACCTCAGACTAAATAAAAGCTGAAAAGCCCAAGACTGCTTTTTCCAGCATTACAGCTGCTGGAGAGAAAATGCGGCAGGATGCTTTATGGCCCTGAGATAGCATCCCGACCTGCAGTTTTATTGATTCACCTTGTAACAATTTGCCTACCAGAGCCTGCCTTGCTGGCATTTTCTTATGCTGCACCGAAATCCTGAAGTACTGCAGGGGCTTTCACGTGGAGCCTTCCCTCCCAAGGCACCCCCTCCCTGATTCTGTTTTCCCACATCACGGGAATAAACACTCCAAAAAGGAAATCAAGTCTTCCTCCAGTTAACCCACTGGTGGTTTTGTGTTGAGGACAAAGAAGCTGCAGGCCTTAGCAGGGCATTCTTTGTCCTTCTGCAGAGCCTCCTTTCCTATCAGCCCCACATCCACCGCTCCCTTCAGTGCTGTGAGCATCACCTGCCCTTCCAGCTCTTGGGGCCACGGGACATGCACTTCTGTCTCCAGAGCATCCCATGGCCCCATCTGTCACTGCCTTGCTGTGCATGTCGGTGCAGTGAAAATGGAACAGGAATGTGTTTTGGCAGAAGTGTTACATGAGACAGGTTGAGCACAAAGGTAAACGTATGTCTTACAATTCCTGGTCTTAGTGAAAATGTCTCTTAAAAACACCTATGATTAGGAATTTACACTTCAGGGTAAGATATGATTCAGTTAACAAAGGTGGAGTGTCCGTGAGAGAGTAGGCTTGTTCCAGGCACAGTACAGGAAAGTTATTAGCAAAATAGGAGAGGGAAACTCTCAGTACTGCACCTTCCTGCAGAGCCAGAGAGCAGTGGTTCAATTGTTACATGAGACCATTTCAGATAAAAATCCCTAGCAAAAAGAACACAAAATAGAACTGTGAAGTAGACAGCTTGCAGGGAAGGCGTTGTCTGGTTTAGACTGTGTAGTGCTAATGGTTTCTTTAAAGCTAAGGCCTTTAAGGGGGGGAGTAGTCTTGGGCCTAAGAAGAGTGTAGGGAAACACTTCAACAGAAGGAATTGCAGGCTCAAAGACCTTGAGATGGAAATCAATTCAATGATGTTCAAGAAACAGGAACAGAGCCCAGAAGAGGTAGAGCAGAGGGGGAGAGGAGACAAAACTCAAACCAAGCTTCAAACAAAAATAAGCCTGAGGAGCAATATGGGCCCACCAGCGCAGTAGAAAGAAAAATGTACCGCGTGATACCCGGCCCCTTTCCCACTGAGAGCTCATTGGAGCACCCTCAGGGCTCCACTGAGAGAGAATATTGGGAACTTGGAAGCAAACTTCATTCAGTTTTGGTAAGGAACCGAGATGAGGAGATTACAAAGATCCCACAGAAGTGGGAGGAAACACCAAGGGGGAGGGGATCCTCAAATCAAATTATTCTGAAGAAATGTACTCATTGGAAATCAGTCAGGTTGAGTTAATAAGCATGACTACAGCTATCTAACATCAAGGGGGAAGTGAAGATTTCTTTTTTGTTGTTGTTTTGCAAGTCTTGATTCTACTAATAGCCTTTGCAGTCTCGGTAAACTTTAAATTTTTCTGTATTTGCAACCCACTCTCCAATATTAGGATGCTTTGGTGAAGCTGAAGAATGCAAACATAAATACTCCAGACCCAGGTGTCTAGATGAAGCAAGCCCAAAATCACTTTCTGTATTTACCAGGTGCCTGATGGTCCCAACGAATTCCCCTGGATATGGGTTCATTATCCTTGTTCACAGCTCTGTCCAGAAAGAGCTGTAGCTTCCCACCCTGGCTCTTATTGAGAAGCGTGTGAGGTGAACACTGTGCCTAATTCAGCTCACATGCAGTCTACTTGGAACGTAAATTTATGTGTCTGCTTCCTACCCACCACCTGAATTTTCAGAATTATCATTCATCTTACCTCTTGCTCCTGGACCCAATATTCTGACAACCGCTGCCACTGCTACTGAAGTACAGGACAATGGTGGCAAAATTTAAATTTCCAAATTAGTTGAAACTTGGTGACAGTTGTCAGAACGTCTTTCTGAGTCTTGAGGCATACTAGGCATAGGCTGCTGCCTGAGCCTGGGTCTGATACTACGTGCACCCTGGGGTGCCTCACTGGAGGGGGCTGCTTCTCTTGCTGGGCTCCCCCTCTTGTACACTTGCCTACCTCGTGTCACACACTGGAGTTGAGATGCCTTTTAGCAACCACATCCAAAAATATGTCAGCAGTCTCTTGGGAGCACTGTCACTGTCATGTAGGGAGATGTCAACCTGCATCTGAGGCAGGTGTTTACAAGAAGACAGCAATCAGTCAACTAGCGTTCGTGCTACATGGTGAATTTGAGAAATATGGTGAATGATCAATTTTTTTAAATTACAGCAAAAGATATAGTCCATCAGTCTCCTCATTTCAAACACATATATCCCATCGTTCTTGCCCCTTTTTGAAGCAGTTCAGGAAGTCTTTCCTTCATGTTTTTATTTGTACTACCAGAGTTGCCTTGGTGTTCTAAATTGATCAAAATATTGACTTTTCACGTTCCTTCTGATTTTAAGAAAGAGCCAGAAGTTGCACAATGAATAAAACAGATGACGACACACTGCGGTGTTTTTACAAGCTTATCTTTCCATCGCCATGGTGATGGCTTAGTGGTATAAGTGCCTGCCTGGCAAGTGCAAAGTCCTGAGTTCAATCCCCAGTACCTAAAATAAAATAAAAACCTTTGTTGCACACAAGCTTAGCCATCCATTCAATGGCACTTAGTAGCAATATTTGCCATATTTTTAGACACGCATCTTAAAGACCCTCATGGAAGAGGACTTCTAGGACTGCTTCAGAAAATGGCAAGAATGATAGGTTACGCGTGTTGTAAGTGAGGAAGAAGGTTTTGAGGAGAATTAATGGTGATGCATCTTTTAATGGGATACATTTTTTAATTAAAAATTTCGCCTCATAGTTTGATCAACTCATGTATATTTAGGAAGCATTTTAATATAAGTAAATGGATAAAAGACACACTATCATTGTACTGTTCTGCACTGTTCTGTTCTATCACCACATACAAAGGAAGGAAGGATACTCATGTTTGGGTCTGTATGTATGTTGGTGTAGGGGTGCGTGGGTCCCAGAAAGCTTTATGCATCTATTAAAAAAAAAATAATGGCTTAATTATTTTAGTCTTTGAAGTGCGAGGTCATACCACGCTTCACTTCTGGTCAACACTGCATCTTCGGCTTGACCCACGTTAGGGAGTCATAACAGATTGCTACCGAAGGAAATGGCCACAATGAGGATGTGTGGGGAACACAAGATAGTGCTTGTGAGCATTTTGCTGTGCATGGGGTGAGTCCCCTGCAGTTCTGTGATGCCCTTTGCATCTTTCCTCACCCAGATTATCATGCATGGTGTCCCACGTCACTCTGCCATGTTGAATCTATAATAAACCCCTGATTAGCCTCTCCACCCACATCAGGTCTGAGTTTCCGGTGCCCATCTTTGCCTTCTTTGTGCTCCTTTATTTAGAGTAAGAAGTTGATCCCGGGGATGTGCATTCTTCTGGTAACTTCAGTCTCCTCTTTTCATGTTTTCAAGGATGGGAGGAACAGTTTTATTGGACATCAGCTGGGCGGGGTAGTGGAAGTGCCCAACAGCAAGGACCAGCGGGTCAAGTCCGCCAGAGCCATTCAGATCACCTACTACCTCCAGACCTACGGCTCTGCCACCCAAGACCTCATAGGGGAGAAGTGGGAGAATGAGTTCTGTAAGCTGGTGAGAAAGCTCCAAGAGGAGCACCAGGACCTCCAGCTCTACCCGCTCGCTTCCTTCAGCCTCTGGAGAGACTTCCAGCAGACCAGCATCCTAGCCAGAAGCAAGGTGCTGGTGAGCCTCGTGCTGATCCTCACCACAGCCACGCTCTCCAGCTCCATGAAGGACTGTTTGCGCAGCAAGCCCTTCCTGGGCCTGCTGGGGGTGCTCACCGTGTGCATCTCCCTCGTCACGGCGGCAGGGATCTTCTTCATCACAGACGGGAAGTACAACTCCACCCTGCTGGGAATCCCATTCTTTGCCATGGGTAACTATCGATTCCTTGTGGTAATCTGATCCTTGCCATTTGGGGGCAAGGTAGTACATTTCTTGTATTCTTAGGTGGAGATTTTATATTTGTGCTGGTATGTCTGTGGGGTGATATGAAATGTTCCTTGGGGTCGTGTTTGTGTCACCATATTGTGCCTTTCCAGGAATTACAGAAAGGCCACACCATCTTCCCCTTCATTTGAGTGCTGCCAAATATTTTTTAAAATTTGTATAACATTGGAATCCTTTACGCAGTTTCCTCAAAGCAATGGAAGGCCAGGGGCTCTGGGAGATGGAAGGAGATACAAGAACTATTTCAAATTTAATTTAGTTCTCATGTTTATGGGCATCCTCATTGGTCGCAGTGAAGAAGGATTGTCACAGAAAGACAATTCTGAGAACCCTTGACTGTTCTTAATAATCCTGATGCTTCTCAAGTAACCAGTGAGTGTTTCATTTCGAAGTTTTTGTACAGGTTGCCCTCCATTCCCTTCCTTCTATGTCAGATGAAATCTCCCTGCTGCCTCTGAGTTGTGACCTCTAATTTTATTCACCTAAAACAAAAGCAGTTCTGTGGGCATCCTCAGTCAAAATGATCCACTCTTGGGCATTTTCTCCCCGCCATCCATAAATGACCTCCCAAGAATCACACAGGCTGCGTATGAGTCTCTGTGTGCATGTGTGTTAGTGTGAAACAGAAGATAAAGTCTGAGGACAGAAATGAGTGAGGGCACGGCAAGGACATTGCGGAGATCATGGTGACATCGGCGGTGACACAGGTGTTCCATGGTTTGCCATGCTGTCTGTTGGTGACTTAGGACCTAGCATCTGATGCTAAGCTGACATGCGCAAGAGAGTCTTCATAATTGTTCTGACTCTTCAGCTGCATATTAGTTATAAATCAGGTTTGATTATTAAATGAAAAAATGTCAGCCTGTGGTCAGAACAGCCTAAGCCACCCAGCCCCCTTCCCCCTCTTTTTTTATTGCGTTCTCAAATACTTCTGTGAATGAATTCTTAAAGGGGGTTTATCACGTGGGTGCTGGGGTAGACATCTTTATCTGGGAGCCCTAGTGCTCTGTGGCCCAATTATTAAGTTAATTTATCTCAGCTGGGCAAAGTAGCATAAGCTCAAAATTCCAGATGTCTCCTGTGTGAGGCAGGAGGATCACAAGCTGAACGCCAGAAGGGGCAGCTTAGCAAGACCCTATCTCAAAAATTAAAAAGGGCTGGGGATGTAGCTCAGTGCTTTGTGGGCTCAGTCCCCAGGAATACACACACACACACACACACACACACACACACACACACACAGTTAGTTCATCTTCTTAAATTTCATTTTGTCCTTGTATCTAATATGGAGAAAATAATCTTAGTCTTAAAATAGTTATTTTTAAAATGCAATGGAATCAAATGGATGCTCTTACCACATAGTAACTAGTAAGCATCAGCGAGTCCTTAGTCATGTTAGTCTAGTTGTCAAGTGCAGTGAATTCTATGGGGAGCAAGCATATCTCTTGGTCTGAAGCTACAGTCTTCTAGGCCTGGCATATCACCTCTCAGTGCAGATTCACGTTGTCTGTAGTAAGTATCTCTTTTTTCCCAAAGAACTGCATGGGCATATTTTGTTTCCACTGATAGAAGACTGGACATGAGCCATCTATACTCGTTATGGTTTTGCAGATTCAGTCTCAGGACCTGAGATGGTCAGGATTGCAGTGTGACCGCAAAGGAAGCGTGGCTACTCAAAGTTCACAGACTGACCTCCCTGCAGCACAGTAGGGCTCTCTCTAAAACTAAGGAAGTAATGGGGAGACTTTTGGAGAAAGTTAGAGTTATGTATTCTGCACAAGTTAGAAGAAGCCCTACTCTAACTGTCTGGCTTGGTACACTGTCTCCACAAGGTCACAGCTGTGTTCTTATTCCATAAACAAAGAACCAGAATGCTGAACACCAACAGTGAGGAAAAATCCCTGACCCTGCAGCACACATTGTTCCTCTCCCACTGTGCTTTATTTTATTTGTTTGTTTATTTATTTATTTATTTATTTTGGTGCCAGTAATCGAGCCCAGGACCTTGTCCTTGGCAGGCAAGCACTATACCACTGAGCTATATCCCCAGCCCCCACTGCCCTTTAAAACCTATAGTCAACCATGGCCAGCTCAGGGCAGACTTGAGGAGTCTTGGGTAGTGGCTACTTTTCCGTGTGCCTGCAGTTCTAAAAGGAAGGTTTCTGCTATGCTTTGAAATCGTCACAGTGAAAGATCCTTAAGATTTTTGTTCTACCCAGAGGGAATTTGTTTCCTTGTGCTTTGTCTTGTCTATAAAATGGCTCCACTAGTTAAGATCAGGAGGCTGAGAAAAGGCGAGGTGGAAGGAGCTCTCGCAGGGTGAGAATGCTTGCCTTTGCACCCAGTTTTCCTGACAGCTTTGCGTTGCGCTGGGCAGTTGGGCATAGTCCCTTGGCCCAGGTCTGCATATATAAAGCAAAGAATTTGGACTGCTCATGCTGACATTGCAATTTTGAATATTATTCATTTCCTTGCTTTACTGAAGTCAGAATTTGAATCATTAGAATCACTTCTTGATTAAAAATATTTAGTTTAGAGTATATATAGCCTCAAACCTCCAAGTTCTAAACCCCCTTGTTGCCTTCTCCTCTGAGAAAGACAGACATTAGAGAAAATCACAGACCTGCCCTCGGAGCCTCAGATGCACAAGGTCAGTGAAGGTGGAAGACACAATGTGACCAAAAGCACAAACAGGCTGAGCTTGAAAAGTACATGTCTGCCCTGTCTGTCTGCAGGTGTCGCATCCATGACGCTGGTCAGGACCAGTCCTTTGGTCAGTTACCATTTGTGTGGTGGCGAGCTACCTGAAGTCAGCTGGATGGACAGGGGGCTTATTTGGCGGACCTGTCTCTGCCCTACCTTCCTAGGAAGATGTCTCTGGGGGCAGGAGCATGTGCTATGTTACATGCCCAGACAATCTCCTCAACCTCATCAGCACAAACTAAGCCGCAAGGCCGATTTGCCGCAGGCCCTGCCAGCTCTCCCCACTCGCTACCTGGCCTCTTCTCTGGCCACTCATCCAATTAATATTTTAATGCCCTTTCAGAGACACATATACTGTGAATGAAGAGCTTCCCTGTGTAATGCCAGGGCCAGTTTTTAGACTTTGTCCTTGTTTTCTCAAAGGTAAATTTATACATATCAAATGATGTATTCTAGGTTTGGGTTTAGATGACTCCATGGTGCACACAGTCTCTCTAGAAAATTACTTCAGAGATAAATCTAGAATTAGAATAAAAATGTCCAATTGCTTGAAATCTTTCAGCTCCAGCCCAGCAGCCTTTTTTTATGAAGAATGCTACTAATTTCATTTATAGCTCATTGCCAACCTTTTTAATTCTCACCTCATTTGCTCTTAGGGTTGTTCTCCCTCTCTCTGTCTGTGGGAAGGAACATGGCCTAACCGTCCACACAGAGCCCGAGCTGGCTGAGGCTGCCCCACGCTGGTCTTCTGTAGGCAGCTGCCAGCTCACTGGGACCCATGGCCCCCTCTGGCTCTCCTCATTCCATTCTCAGCTTGCATACACACGACATGAGTCTCACTCCAGACACACACAGGTTACTGGCTTTGCTGGTAATCTCAGAGATCCCAGACGCAACAGTGTAACCTTCTCCACCTACCTCCTTATGGTCGTCTATATATTAGTTGATTCACATATTTATTAAAGCCCAACTATGTTTGAGGAATTCTGGGTTCTCGCCCAAACTAGTCAAGCTGTTAGCCTCATGGATGCTTCCTGTGTGGGATGAAGGAAATGGAGGGATAAGATGCTAAAGCATAAATAGAATAAAATTAGGTTCTGTTGTTAATAGGTGACAAGAAGCTGAAGAAGAAAGCAGGACAGACTGTCACAGGTGGCCACAACTAAAATGAGCCTTTCTGGAACATAAAGTTGAAGCAAAGAGCTAGATGAAGGGAAAGAGGATCCGTGTAGCAATCCGAAGAAAGGCTATCTCTGGCCATAGGTCGTACACAGACTGTGAGGTGGAGCTCCCTGGGGAAACTAAGGAAGACTAGGAAGATAGCGGGGCTGGAGTGCAGTGGGCAGCTGCCTGACAGTTGGAAGTAGAATGGGGCCGGGCACGTGGGCTGTAAGAGGTGAGGACTTCTGGTGTCCTTCTGGATGAGCTGGTATTATCAGAAGCCTTGGGAGACACAAAGGTGTGCTCTGATTTCTATTTTAAAGGCATTGTGGGTAATATTATGTAAATTAGCCTACAATGAGGAAAGGCTATTTTACAGAGGTAACTGCTTAGGAAATCATTGCTGCGCATGTCCATTGACACATGGGTGGGTAAAGAAAAAGTGGTATAGGTGCACAGCGGACTATCAACCCTAAGGAAGAAAGAACTCGTGTTCTCAGAGAAATGGAGGAAGTAGAAACCATCAGGTTAAGTCAAGTTAGCCAGACTAGGAAAGTTAAATATTGCATATATTCTTATATGTGAAAAATCAACAAGTTAAATTTAAAAGTAATTAAAATAAAGGAGAAAGGATGTAAAACCAGGAGGTAGACTTCTGGAGACAAGGACAGGGAGAAGTAGAGGGGAAAGAAAAAGAGAAGGAAGAATTGGCTAAGATCAGTTAATGCCACCTATGAACTTTCTAAAATAAGCTCCAACATCATGTAATATTAATAGACACTAACAAAATACAACAAAAGAAAGTATTGCACATTGTGCCACAAAGTGGCATAACATAGCATGGGGACAGCAAAAGTGGGAGAAAGGGATTGGACTCAGGACGTGCATCTGGAAACAGACCTGACAGGATTCCTGAAGGCCTGCGTGGATGTGGTGCGCAGGCGCTCAGCTGCCGGTTCCTGTAACAGACAGGGCGTGCGAGGAGCGGGCTCTGTCGGCCCGCAGAGGAAATCCAGAAGTCCGGCTTTGTGTCTGCTAACTTAGAGGTACCTGTT
This sequence comes from Octomys mimax, assembly GCA_002564305.1. NCBI lineage: Eukaryota > Metazoa > Chordata > Mammalia > Rodentia > Octodontidae > Octomys > Octomys mimax. The sequence continues at coordinate 21,230 of NDGM011180908.1, read as the reverse complement.
TGGCATCCAAATATGGAAATGTAGGTGAGCTAAATAAGATGGTACAGAGATCAAGTTCAGAGGGACAATCTACAAGTCAGAGCCAGAGGTAGAAATCTGGGACTCACGCTAGCAGAACTGAGATGGAGAGGCGTGGGATCTCACCAGATCAAACAGCAAGATTAATACAGAAGGAAAGTTGAGGTCTGCGATTTGAGGCCTGGAGCAGTCCAGCACTCTGGAGGTGGGGAGATAAGAATGATTTAGAAAATAACACCAAGAAGAGTCAGGCAGCCAGTGAGCCTTTGAACTGAAAGAGGCTAACTTCTCTGTAGTAAACCCAGCTGGTTCACAGAGGAGCAGATCAATTGTCCCAAAGGCTGCTAATAAATTGTCTCTGATGAGAACTGTTAAGTGGCCATTTGATTTAGCAAAATAAGGTCAGTGGTGACTTTCACAAGAGATGCTTGGGAGAAGGTGGAGGGCACGAGGGTCACTGAAAGAGGTTCGGTAGAGCTCACAGGAGAGGAAGGAGGGCGTAAAGATAATTCCTACAAGGAATGTGACATTAAAGAGACATAGATAATATGCTTTCATGGTGATGGAAATGTACAGGAGAGGAGAAATTTTATAGTAAAGCAGAGAGGGGAACATGGCAGAAGTGACAGGATGGAGTAGAGGGAGGTGTTAGAGAACCAGAGAGGTGGTTGGCCTTACATAAGCGCAGATGATTCACCTGCCGTAAGGGAAGGAAAGGCGCAGGCTATGGACAGATGGGGACAGATTGGTGCGTGGGGGCGTGCAGCCTGTGGCAACTGCTGTGGCTCCAGCTTTGCCAGCAGCACACGGTGCAGTCAACATCTGAGAATAAACTTGGGGAAGGAGTGTTAGTTTGGGGAGAATGAAAGAAGTAGGAAAGAGTCACTTGGAAATCAGAGGCTGTCTTAGACAAGAAAATCGAGAATAACCAGAAAGCACTAATGATCCACTTGAAGTCTGTGTTCATGAGTTTAAAAAAAATAATAAATCAGTGAGAGAAATTGCTATTTTTTTTTAATCTCCAGCTATAAATAGCTGGCTGGAGGAGTTGAGTAGGCACTGAGATAAATTTAATTGGGAAAAAACTGGATAAAATTGAGAGTTTACAATATATGGAAAGAATGGCTGTAATAATAGATCATGGAGACTGTACCAGTCAGGGCCAGCGAGAGTATTTTGAAGCAACAATTAATGCTATAAATCTAATTAACATGACAGTGATGTATTTCTCGTTCACCCCGCAGTCGGTGTGGGACAGGAGAGGATGGATGCTCTCTGGCATAGCTCTCTCCAGGGAGAGAAGCAGACCCCCACACACACAGGTTCTGTCTCCCATCTATGCCTCCTTTGAGTCTGATCTTGTGCCAAATAGAAGACAGCATGGTTAGCAGACACACATCTACTGGTAACTATCTTGACCTACAAGGGTCACTGCATTCTACTAGCCATCACTAGTCACATGTCAACAGTGAACAGCAAGGGGAGGTAGAACATTTAAGAGAGGAAGGGGTTATGTTATGAGCATTGAGGGTCCACTCAACATGAATAAAACAAAATAGTAAATGAGATGATAAGATTATCCCCATCATCACCCTAGTAGAAATGCCAAGCATGATTCTTGGTGGGGCTTGGGATTGTTTTGGGTCAGCACCTATTCTAGTCTTTTGGTATAGACGGAACATCACAAAACTTTAGTGCCAAGTGGCCAGTTCACTGTGCACATGGATTCTGCCCACAGCAACTGAGAAAGGCTCGTAGCATTGGCTCTTCTCACTTCTACTTCTACCCTCTATGATGTCTGGGGTCTCAGACTCTGTGGTGGCCAAGAGTGACTTGATTCTGGGGCTGGACACTGGGATCTACAGCAATTGAGTCTACCATGGCTTCCTAGCTCCCATGACTGGTGCCAAGGCTGGGATCTGCAGCGTCAGTTTCCACTATAGACCATAGTAGCTCATGTGGCTGCTCAGGCATGGTGGTCACAGAGAATTCAGGTGGTTTACACAGTGGCGCTGGGCTCCACAAGAAGAGAGTAGAGTAGACGCTTCCTGGCTGGCTCAGAAACAGTATCCTGTAGCAATGAGCAGCTATATTATGTGGCCAGGACCCAGTCACTAACACCAGCCCATGCTCCAGGAGCGGACAACAGGGTTCCACCTCGTGATAGGAGCAGGGCAGGGTTGCACTGCAGGGGGCCGTATGGAAAGGCGCCACCAGCCTTGTCATCTCTGGAGATGTGGATCCATCTCTGGAGATGTAGCTGTACAGTGAGTGAGATGAAAAGATAAGGCAGAGTCTAGATAAGGCAGGGCCCCAGATAAAGGGTGAGAAGCGACTGCTCTAGTCAGGATGACAACAGTTTGATATGGTATGGGTCACACGTGGAAGGTTTGAGAATGTTAGAGTTTCAAAAGTTTAAGAGGCCTGATAATGGATTTTTCCCTATAGGATTTGGAATCATCAAAAATAGTGAGTGTTGTGGTGATACCCACAAAGACAGTGAATTGCGTGTTAAATCTTGAGAAAATGGAAGAAGCTGGCCTTGGCGTCCATACATGTATGCAAAGGGGAGTGACTTGCATAGTATGTGATAAAGCTTCAAAGTGTAAAGGATAAAGAAACAATATCTGTGACCCTTGTGAGGCTAGGGCACAACAACTGGAACACTCTCAGGTCTGTAGTATGGGACAGGTGGGAGGATAATAGGGCCTCTGTGTGAGAGGACTCAGGCAGAACCTATGCAAGAAGCAGCAAATTTGCCTTGGAGCAATAAGGTTAAGATAATACTTGGAGAGAGATTTTAGAGGCAGGGAATCTTGGTGGCAACAGATCAACTTCAGGAGAACGCTGGCTTAGGAGGTTGGAGGGATGTGAAAACATGCAGAACTGTACAGGAATGAGAATCCCAAGCAAAGGCCTGCGTCTCAGAAGCCTTCTGATCTTGCAAGAGAGATGTATGATGGTCACAATAAAGGCCCCGTTAAGAATTTTTCCCTCTAAACCAAAGGAGGAGACAGAGTTCCAGTGACCTCCAAGGACCACCATCCTAACCTCAGGTCCACCACTCGCTGACTTGTGTCTTCCCTCCTCAGATCTTGATTCATGTCACCTGGGCAGTGGAAAAAGCCATGGCCAACTTCTCAAACCCCCAGGTGCTTTACCGGCACTGGCTTTCTTCCTCCCTGCTTCGGGTTTCTCCTGAGAGCTCATGATTGTCTAAGACACAGTTTCTTTCTCAACTTGACCCTTATGTGCCTCCCCTCAATAGAACACAAACCGCACAGGAATGCCCATTTATTGTTGCCTTCACTGCTGCTTCCAGTGCTTAAAACAGTCCCTGTATAGAGTAAACCCTCATAATTGCATGTGTAATTAATGAATACACAGTCTCTTAATGTGTCTCAAGAGAGTTCTGACCTGCTAGAGAATGACTGAGTTGATATAACGTGTAATAGCCAATATTTATATAAGAAAAAAGAGAATAGACAAGGATGGGAAGCATTATGTGATGTTGCACACACTTAGGTATCACCGTGTCTCAGGTTAATAGATAGGTATACAGTAGATCAGGCTGGGAAATGGGAAATCAGGATGGTCTAACATGGACCACAGCCAGGGTGGCTTTTTAAAAACTCTGTCTAGAAATTTCTGTGGACTGATTTCTTAAGAATGTAATGGGCTCAGGTGGGGATTTATTGACAAGGAAAGCAGCTGAGGAAACCCTCAGAGGCACTGGTATTTCAGTTACTCTTCTCTCATTGCTTGGACAAATACCCGACACTCAAGATGAGGGTAGGAATTCCCCAGTTTTATTGGAGCTTCCTTTAAGACCAGGCTCACAACATTTTATATCATCCTGCTGGGCTCTTTGCACTTGATGCTCAACATAAATCTGACTAAAAGCCCCCAACAACAGCCATGCCACTGCCCCAATATTTGACTGCTTTGAGATTTCCTTTGAAAGATTAATCAGTCCTCCATGTTTAATCTCAGTCTCAGGCAAAGTCTCTGGACGCGAGCAAAATTCAGAGAAACGTTCTGCCAAGCCAAAACACAAATGATCTGGAGTCCAACAACCAATTCAGTCCTTCTTCCCAGTAGAAACCTCCCCAGCCTGGTCTTTACAGGTTGGCTTTCTATCAGTCTTCCAATCTGAGCTCTGACCAGAGTCTCCTCTACAGAACAGCCGAAGCTGATCCAGTGCTTTTCTTATAGGTGACATCTCTGAGCCTTTCCTATCTTTTCCCATAAGCCATTCCCAAAAGCTCGCAATCCACATTGTCAGACAGAACCACAGCAATGACCCCACTCCTCCAGTACCAAATTATGCTTCAGTTACTCTTCTCTCATTGCTGGGACAAATACCTGACACTCAAAATGAGGAAGGAAAGGTGTATTTAGCTTACAGTTACTGCAGGTTTCAAGACCCTGGAGGAGAGGCTGGGGCGCTGCCGTGTCCAGAACGACCCTCTCCACATCTCTCTGAAAGCACAGGCTAGCCAGTTTAAAGGTTCGCACCTCCTTGGCCCCGCCCCTTGGGCGCCACCCTGGTCCTCTGGCTCCGCCCCTCAACCCCTTCGTTGCTCCTCCAGCAGCCATGTCTGCCCCATAACTTTCATGAGACTTTGGGTAGGGGGGAGACAACTAGACAAAACTGTAACAACTAGTAATTACCCTCCACCCTTCTTGAAGCAGAGTTAAGGAAGGGCTGCATTGCCAGGGACAGAAGAATAAAGTTATGTTTCTTATGCACTTTTCTTTCTCTAGCAATGAGCCAGCACAATACTTTGACCATGGTGGAATCTCTACGACTTGACTGGCTAAAGTTTTTAAATGATTGTGTTATAGTACTGGAAAATTTCCCAGTGAGTTGATGTTGCCATGGGGCCTGTTTTACTTAGGGTCATTAAATGCATCCAAATCCTTCCCAAAATAACTCCATTGCTGGGGGAAGAAAGAGGACCTTATTACAGCAAGAAGAGTGTTTCGTTGAAGCTATTTCTCATCCATGTTAATTGCAGTCACGCTGCTTTGCATAGTAAGCAATTAGCTCCTCTGGGAGATGCTGGCTGACAGTGGGAAAATGTCTCTGGGCTTAAGGGCTGGAGCCAGAAGTCACAGAGTCCAACCAGGTTCTGCCTCTGAGCTTCTTGATGACTGGGCTTCCTGTTCCTCACTGGTCCATTGGAGGCAGAAGTTGGACTGACTGTGCCATGCCATTTCTTCTGTCTTTATTCTTTAACCATTTCATCACATATTTCAAACTTATGCTACACAAAATCTGGGAAAATTGTTAGCTAATTGTGGACTAGACTATGGTCTCCTGGTATCTCTGCAATTGTCTCAATGGCCTAGGAATAAGCATTTATTAGACATGAGTGCTCAATAGTTTTCATAGCTGATAAAGTTCTTAAGGCAAGCAAAGTTCTACCTTTTGTTGTTTTTCTTTGAGATGTTCTAATATCCCCTATTTATTTCTTGTTTTTATTTCTTTCTAGTGATCTGAGTTCCTTTGTAGCTTTGACATGGACTTCCAGAGTCAGAGCTTTTGAATGAGTTAAGGCATTGCCTTACTAGTTTTTGAAGGAAGTAGAAAAGGAAGGGAATTTGGCATAATGAATAAGATGTTGAGTTCCATATCAAGCACTTGTGATAGCATTGCCTAGTATGCCCTTTTCTTAGTGCAGCACTCCCCAACATTAGTGATAATTAATCCCTGACTCCCTAAGCTTCTGAATTAACTATGGAATCTGCCTCTATTTCACACATATTTGACTGGTAATGAGCATCCTTCAGAGCTGAATGGAGTCTGGGAATGAAAGCAACTGCTGTTACATAACACGATTTTACTCGGAGTGAGAAGCATATGGATTTATTTTGGTGATCATGTTTATCTCAAGAGTAGTTGATATGTCAGCTTAGACTTTCAAAAAGGAAGGATGTGTAAATATGCCTCGTGCCATTCAATGAACGCTGTCTTTGGGTTTACATCTTGAATCAGATAATAAATCGGGATTGAGTACTACAGAGGCAGGGAAACAAATCCACCATCAATTTGTCCGTCCACACCAGTGAGATTTCCAGTGATTGTTTCCATTTAAACTATAGCATCCTAAACTAAATACTATGTTCAGCAGTATAAGTTAGTACAATATTAGCTAAAAATATCTACCAATGGCTTTTGAGAAAACATAAGAAAAGATACAAGTTCAGGAGAGCCATATTAGTGAACTGGAACCAGGGCACGAAATAAAAGGATGTAATTTTACCAGAAATAATTGGGTATAATATTGGGTCAGACTGCTTTTTAATAAAAGAAAAAGCAAGTGTGCAGAGGAGGCACAAATTAAATGACTGTCTTCATCAACTCCAAACTAGAAACCATCTCAAAAGGAGCTCTAAACAAGAGATGCCTGAAAAGTAGATCACTTGTGGGTTTTGGAATCCAATTGTGATAATAAAAATTGATGTGTTGAATGATTTAATAGTCATGAAATATTATCTCTTTCTCAAATAATTATAATTACAGCCTAATTATCATGAAATAATTGCTTACTTTTTAGTAGTACGCAGCAAAGTGTTTTTAAGCAGTGGATGTAAGTCAGAATATGAAATTGCACATACTCTCAGAAACTTCAGAACAGTGGCTTTTCAAAAAAAGCCTCTGAAAGTGATGTAGGAGATGAGGGAAAATTTGGAGATTTTCAGATACAAGATTTTAAGAGGTGTATCTTCTCTTGGATGCTCCCTTGTGTACTTAAAAGTATTCAAGTGGCCACTGCATCATGAGAGTTGACTCCTTACTCACCAAGAAGCAAGTAGGGCCATTGTTTCATTACATGAGGAAGGCAAGTCACCAGAGCCCTATTTCTAAGGCTGCTGTGAACCAGGTTCACAGCCTGTGTTTCTTCACTTCTTCTCAAGTGCCTTGAACTGCTCTCAGACAGCCTTGGGGTCCTTCAGGGGTGTGCAGCGGCCCTCAAGTCCTGAGGTAGCCCCGCTACTATTCCCCCAGTTTCTGGCCATAGACTCTCCCTGACCTTTTTACGTGACAATTTCCCATAAAGATTTAGTGTGAATAAAATAGCATGGATATTCAAAAAGTTGAAATGCCACCACTCCTCCACTGTTTTCTATGCCTCCTTGAAAACAAAATAGGAGGTACAGACTAGGTATGTGATGAACTAGAAGTGTCTCCTAGCCAGATGGCTATTCTTTGGTCAACTATTATATCTACATACTTCCTCTTGACAGTGTTTAAAGTACTCTAAAGGTGTCATTTTTACCTGAAACTTTACTTTCTCCCTAGTAAACAGGTTCAGCTAACTCAAAGGATTGGAGACAGTGAGGGCTTGATTCAAATACAAAACTACCTGCTCCCACACCACAGTCCAGATTTAGCAGGTCTGGCTCACAGGTTGAGAAATAGTATTATAAAGGCACAGTGACAAAAGTCAATGCCCTATATTAACCTAGATGAGAAATCTGGGAACCTCTCCATGAAGTGGTGCACATGGGCCCTCTAATTTGGCTTCAAGTGCTCAAGATGTAGAAACCAACCAGGTATTTCTAAGAAGGCTTGGGATGAGCACAAGTGAAGGCAAAGTGGTCGTGAACCTCCTGTTGCCTGGAGAGCATGCTGACAGGACTCCACCTGGCCTCCCAGGCTTGGCGCCATTCTTCCCTGGGAAGTTCTGTGCCCTGGAGGTGCCCAATATCCTCTCCAGGCACCATTGTGTGGAGGCCCCTCCTTTAGTGGATCAACTTTCTCCACCATCAGTTAGCACCACTGCCTAGACAAGTAAATAAACTAAGCCAGTAGGGTTTCTATTGGGACCTGGAGATGCTCTCATGCCTTCTAATCCAATGAGTTTTGTCCCACAACTGGTCATGTTTTCAAGATTTCCAAATGTTTGAGGTTCTTTCCAGCTGTTTCTCCTAAGCTTTGTGAGGTATCGCTCTTTGCGTGTGTGTTGTTTATGTCAGCCTTTTTTTTCAGAACTGGGGATTGAACTCAGGCCCCTGCACTTGCCAGAGAAGTGCTTATTCTACTGAGCCATCTCCCCGGCCCCTATTTCAGCTTTACATCCCTTCCCCCATTCTAATTCTTCTTCCTCTGATCCTGAAAAGTGAATCCTCTAAAGCAGTAGCACACTTTAAGTATGAGTTTCCCACACTGCTCTCATCCTACCCAAATGTCATCACCAACACGCAGTGACCACCCAGCCCAGCATCCTCTGCTTTACAATGGTTCACTAGAGTAAGAGGCTGATCCATATGCCCCCCCATCGCCTCTAGGGATCTCCAAATGCTAGTCTCCTCCGCTCTGTGTTCCGGCCAAAATAAAAGTGATCTGTGTCCAGATACACTAAGCTGGTTCCTGTCACAATATGCTCCTTTCTCTTGAAGTCCCCTTGAACATCCCCTTCATTCTCATTTCCAAAGCTGAAGTGTCCTCTGTTGAATGTCGTCTTTTTAATGACATCCCAACTCCTGAATGACTGATACATTTCCTTTTTGGTTGACCCCGTTTACACGCCTATTGTCCTCTGTCAGGCAGGGTTGCAAAGCCTTTATTAAAGAATCAGGATTTACTATTTTTGTATCCTCAGGACCTGCATAATGAGCAGAGCAATTGAGAATTATTTTTGGACTGACAGAGGGGAGGACTTCTCTGTTGTTTCTCACTATGCGTGGTGGGCTTGCACCTTGTCTCCCTAGCCCAGGACCTGTGCTGGAAACACTCTAAGTGCCTACATTTTCGCCCCTAGGAACTTCTCTTCCCTTCACTCTGGAGGGCTGCCTCCTATCACTGTATCACTTGTCTTCTGGCTTTCTTTTGAGTTTGGCCAATAGGTGTCACTGCCAAAGAGGGCAGGGCCAAGGGAGACAGAAATCAAGGCCTCCCCTCCATAAGGTACCTGCTGTGGCATGACTTCTTGGGCAACATTCTTCTCTAATAGGCAGCCCCTCTTCCACATACACAGCTTCCACTGGGCCCTGGGAATGTTATATTTTGATGTTGCTTATTCCTTTAGAATTAAAATTGGTAACCATTTCTTGACCTTGCTAGCCCCTAGTACCCCCCATTGCAGTTCTCCTTTGGCTCTGCTCACATCTGTACAAATAGTGCTTTGATATCCGGGGCCTTGTGGTATTTGCACCATCTGAGGGATGTATATGTCTTGCCAAATCTCCTCAGTGTTGTACTAGAGCAGATACAGAGGGCTGGCTCTCTCTAACCACGCTTCCACCAAGGCAGTGGATCCTGCTCTCTGCCAGCCCACCTCAGCCACCTGGGGATCCTGGAGAGGTCTGCATTGCCTGCCCGACCTCAGATGCCCACTGACACTAGGGTATATCTTCCTCCATACTCTGCCTGCTGCTTGGAAGTCTCAAGTTCACCATGTCCCCAACACACCCCCATTGTATCACCCTTCAGAGGCCAGCTTTGTGTTAAGGTCCACATCATCCTGGAAGAAGCTGAGATGAGTATTAATGGAGACCACCTTCTGGGTGAAGCAAGAATTTGAAAATCATCTCATTGGAGGAGTCCATTGCTCCACAGTCATTTTTAGGTCATCATGGCTATTTTCTTCCTCTTACCTAGTTTAAGCTAAAAGGAGTTCAACATAAAATTGTTGCCTTTCAGTCAGACTTCCCAATTATACATAAAAGAAGCTGCCTGTCCTTGTTTTGTGCCACACTCCCTGTGCTTTGCAGCTAAAAATAGCATTGGCACCCATTCCTGGCACACACATGCCACGAACTTCTAGCTAATGTGCTGCCCCCTCACTCTGCTGCCCTCCAGCCTCACTGCTTGCCAAGTATTTCCTTCTCACCGAGTGTCTCGGCCTTGCCCCCCACAAAGCTGCACATTTTCAATGTCCAAGGTTGACACACTTCCGTCTCATGACCTCTCTTTTTCTAGAAACCTAATTTCTATTCCTGGATAGAAGTTGTTGTAGTTTTCTTTCTTCTTTCAAAACCAGCCCCCATTCATGATAGCACAACATTCAAACAAGTATACGACCACTCGCGACAAGAGATGACGTAATTTTTAGGTGTGTTTCTTGAATCCATCTATAGACAGATAGATACATGGAACTATAAGCCAAAAATGAAGTCACTTTTCATAAATACCATCTTGGAGCCTGCATTTACCAATTGCCATTTCATGGTAAATGAAGACTTCTCATACATGTAGAAAATTTATAGAACCTCTGCGCATGCTATTTTTACTTACAGTTTCCTGTCAGCACATGTGTGAATACTTCTCAGATGGAGGAGCAGAACACTGCCAGCCTTCAGCAGCCTCCTGAGCTGCTTCAGCTGCTCTTCCTAGCCCCAACCCCTTGTCTTGTGCTCACCAGGATCCTGAATTTCCTACTAATCAGCTGTTACTTTTCCTCTGTTACTCCCTGCACAGTGTGGTCAAAAATGTTGTGAATGTTTGCATTTAAATATTATTATAATGAGAGACATATTACCATCAATCCCTCCCGAAACACGTCCGCTCCCTTCAAAGAGCCCTATCCCATCATGCTTGCTACTTTCTGCAGCATTTCAGGAAGTCCTCTTTCCTGAGAGTCTTCAGCTGGGCTGGCCTGGCTGGCCTGGTATCCTTAACGGACTCCAAATTTTTACTTTTCCTGGTCACTTTCACTTGGCGGAAGAGCCCAAAGTCACACAGTGGCAGATTCAGTGATTGAGGCCCTTGAGGATGCACTGTGACATTTTTAGGGTACTGCTTTGCTGTTGGCTCCCACTAGCTGAACTCACTGCATTTTTTTTTATCACACTCATGACAGAGAACATCCAAAACTGCTTTACAAAGTACGAAGAATGATCAGTTGAGTGTGTTCAAAGTAGGGGGATTATTTTAAGGGAGATTAATATGGCAATATATTTTACTGTAATAAATATTTTTATTTAAACACTCACCCTATATCTTGGTCACTCCTTGTATGTTCCTCTGTGCATGCTTTGTGTGTGGGAGTCAGTAATATCTTCTTGATGAAGTAGTTTATCAATATAAACCCACTATCTCCCCAAAAGGCTTTATTTTAAAGTCCCTTTATCAGAAGGTTTTGTTTGCAGCTGTTAAGTACGCTTGCTATTCTTTCAAGATTAACCTGTTTCCTTAGATTTTTCACATGACTTAATTTTACAGCTGAACATGGAACAAGTTTTTCTAAGCCAATGATTTTTACCTCTTTGCTGAAGAATTTAGCTCTTTCAACATAATTTCCGATGTCTTTGGGTTTAAATCTAGCAGCTTATTTTTCTGCATTCCATTGTCTCAAAACCAAGACATGCTGACTTTAGTGATGCTCTTCCTCTTCTCTCTCTCTCTGTCTCTCTCTCTCTGTCTCTCTCTCTGTGTCTTTCTCTGTCCCCCCTCTCTCCCCTTCTCTCTGTACCTCTGTTGTATTAAATGTATTGAATGAATATATCTTTAATTTCATCTTTTCCTTTTATAAGTTTCAGGATTAAAATTTTGGTTTTGAAGCTGCTTTACAAATTACAGTGAATGGGCAAGTGAGATAGCTCAGTAGACTAAGCTCCTACTTAGGCAAGCACAGGAACCAGGGTTCAATCCCTGGCATCACATGCCACTCTGGCCCAGCCCTCAGGCATGCTGAGCTGACCACTGAGACCGGATGTGATGGTGCATGCCTGTAATCCCAGCACTGGGGAAGCTGAGAACAGGGGGATCGTAACTACGGGTCTGGGGTGCAGAGTGAGACTGTACCAAATACATATTTAAAAATTACAGTGAAAATATTTAATTGGCTAAAATCAAGAATTACTTATTTCACGTTCTCTTATATAAAAATACTTATCAAATTATTGAACTCCATTTAGACTCCTCCTTACTTACACGCTGTTATCTGGCACTTTAATTCTAGTCATCTTTAGCCTCAGTAGACAGCACCATCCTTACCCACACACTTATTTACCTCTCCTATCACTTCCTCTTGGACCTTAGATCTCTCATCTGGGCTCGCTTTTTCTCCAGGGGCCACTGTGTAGTTCCTTTATGAATGTTTTGCTGTTGGTAAACTACTTTTTCAGTAGTTTTTTTGTTTGTTTCTTTTACTGAAAATTTTCTGCCCTTAAACTTGAAAGTTGTGTTTTTTTCTGAGTAGAGAATTCTTTGATTACATTGAACATAATTCTCTATTGTTTTTATTCCATTATCTTCTTCCTTTTGCCACTTTAAGATTTTTCTTCCTCTCCGGATTTTTACATTTTCACTATGATATGCCTAGTGAATCGTGCTCCTTTTTGTATTAGAGGATTTTGCATAATACCAGTGAAGATCCACTGGTGCACCTGTGTTCTTGGATTATTGCATTTTACAAATTTTTAAAATTAGTTGCTCCATCTAGTCAGATAGTATTTCCATCTTATTTTTCCCTTCCTTCTTAGATTCCAATCAAGCATTATCACAACTTCTCCTCTCTCTTACACTTCTTTCTGAATTTCCCCTAAGTCTCTGTGCTGCCTTCCATTTCTTCAGTTTCATAGAATAATCGAGTGATGTTCTCTCTATATACAGTGATGCCTGTATATTCCAGATTCACAGTATAGTATTTTTCTCTTCCATGGATTCTGTATTTGGGTCTCTCTCTAACCTAAAGACACTACTTTTTGTAAAACATCTGAAATCTAGCTCACAATTTAAGGTTTTGTCTAGTGCAGAAGTGCACACACAAAAAAAATCTACAAATCTCTAAATATTTTTTTCTCTTTCCAGCCTTTCTTTTCCTACTCCGCTCAGCATACAGACAAGCCTTTTCTGGGGAACTCTGTGACTGGGGTGAGGGTGGAGACCAACTGTGATGTACCGTATTCCAAAGCCATGACTTTGAGCTGCCAGTTAATGGAGAAAAGGTGTCATAGCAAAGCTTCTCCCCTTCGGTAGTCCAGGTACCGAGTATGTGCACTGTGTCACCCCTTAAGGTGGCGGACTTGAAGCCCAGTGGTATGGTGTTACCAACCCCACTCAGAGAACAAAATATAGTTGCTGGGTGTGAAGTTGCAAATAGTATCCCCAGATTTGGTGTCCCCCAAGAATTCAGCCTTTGTGTTCTCCATTATATTTGCATGTCTTTCATGATTTCCAGATGATAAAATTGAACACGTGTCTTGTGTTCGGTTCTCACCAGCATGTTTCCTATTCTGAGGTAACAGCTTGATGCAAATAATAAAATCTTGTAACATCGAGCGTCAAAAACAGCTCAGAGGACCCCAGAAGTGACTAGATATGGATCTAAGCCTTGCTTACAAACCGCTACTATTTTAATCTCAGATTTAATGTTTTCTCTGCTTAAAGTAAGAACAATTGTTTCGAACACAACTTAGTCTTCACCTAATTTCATACGGATAATTTTTCATCATTTTTAGTTTCTGTCTAGTATATAATACTCGAATACAAAATCTTTGATTTTCAAGATAGCTTTTACTGTAGGCCAGCTGCTAACTTCTTTCATTGTCCTGGTACCATCTCTGCCACTATGGAAACTTGGATCTGAATGTACAAATGAAATGCTTCGAAACACAAGACACAATGGAGAATGGATTTATGGTACAACGTGAAAATGTCACGTAGGCGGTCTGGTGTTAAACAGGGCTATTCCCATGCAGTGACTTTCTTGTCTATGATCACAAGGTTGAGATGGTACCAATCTGTAGGTCAGTGGACTAAGACCTTGGTGATCCTCTCTTACAACTTAAGGGACATTAAGAGCAAAAGCAGAAAATTTCTACAGTGGCTCTTACAGCATGTAGCTAAAAAGGGTGATTATTTGTAGTATCCCAGGTTGGAGTTTGAAAAGAACATACTAATGGAAAACATATGGCCCTGATAGGTTCAATGGTTTGATGATGGTAGAGAATTTCTCAAAGCATGTCTTATAAAGCAGGTGAAGACAGGTAAGAGCAGCTCCTATACATTTCCATATTAGGAGGCTCCGAAGTGAAATGGCCCAGAGGTAGGCAGCTGGTACTAACACGGCTGGTACTGGTGCAAGCAGCCAGAGGACTCTTAGAGGACAGCAGGGCATGGGGACCTTTGCACACTGGAGAGTATGCACACTGCAGAAAGCATTTACATTTGCTTTTATGGATGCACCACTGTAGCAGATGGTTCTCCACACCAGATTTTGTGGTCAGAGATCCAGGGTAAATAACTGACAAAGGAGTTCCAATGATAGCTGAATTATATTGATCCTTGAAAGGTCCCAATTGTCTAATATATAAGAATAGCTATTATAAATTAAGACAGTGAAACATAGTGAATTTTAATAACTGAAAGATATATCATATGTAGGAAAGAGCACCTTCTCCCTCTAAGATCTCCCTCCTAAGCATATTGTCTTCCCGTGTCTTCCCAAGTAGCTAATTATTTAGGTTAATTAAATTTCTATCTTGAAAGCACATGGTAATGTTCAATCATATATTCCATCTTGCACAACTATATCTGATAATCTGAGCAAAAGATTTGATGTTAAAAATAGATAATATATCAATCATTGTTAATCAGCTATTTTTGTTTTAAAAATCTGTAATGTACGTATTGCTCTATGTTACCCTGTTTCAGTCTCTTTTTGTTTTGCTTGCTCTTGCTTTTTACTCTTCAAAATAAAAGAAAATTAAAATTAAAAAATAAATAAATTTTATAAGCAAAGTTCATGCCATCCACCAGATGCTCTCAAACCTCGAATATTTTTCTCATCTCATTTTTTAAAAAACAGTAGCCATATTTTATGAAAAGGTAAAAAAAAAAAAAGGAAGAAAGAAAAGGTAGGAAAAGCAACAGGCTTCACAGAGTGAGTTAGGACCAAATAAAAGTAGGAAACACAATAACGCCTAGAGTGTGAGGGTGGTCCACTATGAAAGAATGAACACAGTAGACTTCTGAACTCATAAAAGGGGAAATCATTTATGTGTATGTTATGTTGTATTGATATTATAGTACATTAATAAGGAAGCTATGAGGTACACTTACATATGCAATTGCTCAGCTCAATATAGATTGAAATTTATCATGATGCAAGACTGCTCTGGTATTCATGAAAAATAATTTAAATACTGAAAACTAAGTAGTTCAAAACGAACAAAAATTTTTAAAAGCCCTCACCCCAGTGCAACAGCATCACTGCAAGATTTTCTCACCAGGCACTGCTGTGGGGATAATGCTTCAAAGAATTCTTAAACGATCATCTTCTTTTTTTCTAAAATGAACGGTGAAAAATAGGGCACAGTCATTAAAAAACCATGTGAATATGGATATAAAACATGAATAGCAATTGAATCAGCGTGGGTTTTATTTAATTAAAACTAGTTCACCTTTCACTAAATGAAGGATTTCTTCTAAGAGGGGAAAATTAAATAAGGATGTTTACATCATAAATTATTCTTCCACTACTTCTTTTATTATTTCCAAGTAATAATGTGAAATGGCTTTTACACGGTTCTGTGTTGTCTACACATGTGCTTTGTTACTGTAAATCATTTTATTACCATCTGAAAATATCAGCCCAGTCTAGCTAGTTACTTCACAAAAATCCATCTATGCCTTAACATCTGCCCCTATAACATTTGTAGGCTTTTTTTCTATTTTGTGCTTTGTGGTCATTTTCCCAGTAATCTTTTATGGCACAGAAAGCATCCTCTCTGCCTCATATTGTTTTTTTGGACAAGTGCCTCCTTCAGTGTGGAGCACTGGTCCCATGAAGTGAAACATTTAAAATAAAGTATCACCATGCATTTCTATGTAGTTATACTTTCTTACAATTATCCTCAACTAACCTTTTAAAAAGTCCTCTGCAATTTCCCCAATATTTACATGTATAGAAGAAATTAAATCCGTTATTTATGACAGTGGTTCTAACTCTGATATGAGCCCAACCTAGAACAGTGAGAAATAAACCAGTGGAAACAGACAGCAAGGAGTTTAAAAAGTGAGAAATGGGTATAAATCTTTCACTGAGTTAACTGCTGAGCATTTGATGAGAATTCATTAAATCTCAGTTCCCTTTCTTTTCTTACATTTCTTTGCCTACTGGATTCAGTCCAATTTCCATTCCTGGAATCTTATCTGCTCCATAATTTTTGTTTCCCTGGATCAGCGCAAGGAGTGTTAAGCATGGAGCTAAGCACAGGAAGGCAAGACTCGGAAGGTAGCTTCTCAGAATAGGCCCAAGGAAGCACGTAGCTAGATGCGCAACGTGAGATGAATAAGGCTTAGCTCTCACAAGTGCGTGCAAACGTGATTGAATGGGCGAGTACACACAGATCCCTGTATTATGTATCTTACTACAGAGCACTGAGTTGACTTGACTTTCATATTAATGTCATTCGGAAAATCCTAAGAGAAAATAGGAAACCTTTTGCCTTCAGAACTCAGGTAAAATCTTGACGTGAATTACCTAAGTGTTTTCCCTATCTTTGAAATACCTATTACTGCATATCTATTTTATTTTAAATATTGGGTGGAATTATGAAAAATTACTTGTGCATCCAAATGAAGTTATTATTCATTAATACTTATTTTGCTTTCTGATGCGTAATCATCGATAAATACCTTCTGAAGCTGTACTCATATAGCTACTTTAAATATTCCTCAAATATTTATTAGGGGCTAGGGAGAGAGCTCAGTGGCTTAAGTGCTTGCCTGGCAAGGGCAAGGTCCTGAGTTCAATCCCCAGTACCAAAAAAAAAAAAAAAAAAAAAAAAAAAAAATATATATATATATATATATATATATATTAATCTGAACTGAATCTTTATATGAAACAGAGGCTTTTTATTTTAAAAATTTTTAATGCCATCATGCTTAAACTATTGTATTGAGATTTAATCGAATGCATGAAAAAGTAGAGAATCTTTGTAGTTTTGTGTATTTTATGCAATCAGCGATAAGTGTGGATTTGTAAATATATTTGTTATAGGAATATTGCTAAACAAAACCTGTTTTAAGATACTGATGATAGCTGTTGCTGTTTATTTGAAGCCTTCATTTACATTTAAATATACTGCATAACCAGGGTAAAGAAATGTCCTTTCTGCTTAAATATCATATATACAATACTGTCATGAATTTACATAGGAATTGGATTAAATATTATTTCATTTATTGATAAATGCTTGACCCTTTATAATATTTTATGTATGAAAAACTGGGATTATCTTGTTTCACTAATTTTTAACATCAGAATGTAGGCCCACAAAATTCAGAGTTTTTAAATTTAAACTTCACATGACTTAAACTGTCAGTATATTTGGCTGAGTTTATTAGCAATTTATTATCTTCACTCTTTTCAAGGCTAAAATAACTTTAGGCCTTTTACAGTACTTTATCTTATCATACACAGACTGAGTTTTGCCATGCGGTTGGGGTGGAAAGAGCTAAACTTGGAAATCTTAGTTATTTGCCCTTCA
Organism: Octomys mimax; assembly: GCA_002564305.1. Lineage (NCBI taxonomy): Eukaryota > Metazoa > Chordata > Mammalia > Rodentia > Octodontidae > Octomys > Octomys mimax. Next base: position 3,761 of record NDGM011180908.1, on the reverse strand, counting down.
AATCTTGAAATACCAACTGTGCCTTCCTAACAGAAAAGAAAAGCTCCCTTCAAAGCTATTTTAATGTCATGCTTCTAAGTTGTTCCCTGAATGTTTGTCTGAGCATTAAAAAACTAAATATATAAACCACCAAGAGCTAAACCTTCACTTTTGAAATTGAAAAGCAGAGCTCAATGGTTTTTCTCGCCTCCATTTTATAGCTATCCTAGTTATCTTGCCTATATCTTATTTGATTTTTGATGTCTACATTTTTTACAACTTCACTCTACATTTCAGAAACATATAATCTGTAGAAGCAATCTTACAAAAGTACTTCTTTGTCATTTTATTGCAATTCATTTAGCAAAGTTTTAAGAGTTTATTTACTTCCTGTTTGTCGTGTTAATAACATCTATCATTTAGCTGTCTCTAGAACATTTTAAAATCAACTATTTTGAGATATACATTGGAACCCCTCCGACATAATGCAGTCTGGTTTGGAAGTCAGTTTGTAGTGTATTCATGATTTAGTTCATCCTTTCACCTAATATTCTTATTTTATAGTCTTTTTTTTTGTATGGGGAATTGAACTCAGGACCAGGCACTTGTGCCACAGAGCTATATCAGTGGTGTGGTATGTTCTAGATTGTGGTTGCTTCTAAGGGGCAGTGTTAGGGAACAATTCAGAAGAAGTAATGGAACTGTCTTTGTCTTCATGAGCTCTGGTTTATCAGCCCTGTACAGTCCTGGTGATTACAAACATAGATGTAGTGTTTTTCTTTGTTGCAAGTCAATGAACAGTACAATCAAGATGTACACTGATTGTATCTCTATTTTACATCAAACCAAAATATTTTTATTTTTTATTGAGCACCTATCCTTTTCTAGGACCTGTTCCAGGAGAGGAAAATGAAAGCCTTTTATTGGTGGAGAATAAGTACTAATGTCTACAAATATGAACAATTTAAGATCATTTAGGACAACATAATTAGATACAGAATGAGACAACCAGAAAGAGGATAGATTAGGTTATAGTTGATCTATGAAAAATCATCAAAAAAAATTCAAATGGAGACAGGACTCAAAGTCAGCCTAACAAGTGCAGACTGCATCCAACTAGAGGTGTGGCTAGGGCTGATTTTTATAGCTCCCCCCCATTATAAATGCCTGAAAACAACCGAGGAAAGAATCACAGCCCCAAACTCTGTGCAGGCTATCTGCCATATGCAAGAGAATGAAAGAAGTCAACATATCTCCTTCTTCTTGGATTTATGTCAGGCTGCAAATCTGACAGGTAAATGTGACAGGGGAAGGTCACAAATCATCTTTTAATATGTAGATATAGAAGCTGTAACAAGCCTTGGGGGACGAGGACCCAGAGGAACCTGATCTAACACTGTCAAATGTCAGGCGAAAGTAAGAACATGGACAGCAGCCTTCACTGCTGAAGGTAGAGCTGGGGGAGAAGAGCTGGAAGGACAGCAGCATGGACCACACCCTACCCTGAGGAACTCATTGTATGGTAAAGGTCTAGTGGTGTGGACCAGGTCCTGACCTAGAGAATCGACCATTTAATGAAGGTCTCTGCCTGGGAACCACCGGCCCTGGAACCCATTATTCACTAGATGTGTACCTGTTAATGAGTGTGAAAATGAGCTTTGTGGACAAAGGTTATGATCTGATCATTTTTCTATATACATTCCTGGGAAATCATCTTCCTTCCTATGTTCATGTTCCTATATGTAATAACACCATAATTTCCCTTCTGGTATTTGACAGTAACATTATGGGGCAACATTTGGTGATCAGTGAGTGAAATAAATTGGATACAAGCAAGTGTTCTTATTGGTCACATTTTAAAGATGTCAAACATGTAAATGATATTAAGGCTAATACTAACAAAACAATGATACTGTGTAACAAAAATCAGATTTTTCTAGAGATATATTTGCTAGGCAATAAAACTGAACAGGTTTCTGTCATTTAGTAGCTTATTTTTCCCTTATTTTTATAAACCACTGAAAACAACCAAGTAAATAGTCACAACCCCAAACTGTTCTGTGCAGTTTATTTATTATTATAAACAACACAAAACATATCAAAAAAAGCTGTACCTTTCACCTTACATCCCAACATTTACTGCATGTCCTTAACCCATAGCTATCCTTCTATTTATCCTCTATTGGTAAACCACTTTGCTTTGGATGGATTTTACTTTGTATTCCAAATATATCAGTGTACATGTCATGTACTAGAGCTCACTGTTGGTTTGCAGCTATTTCTTGTTTGATATAAAATATACATACAGTAAGCGTTCATCTTGATTGCATTGTTCATTAGCTTTCACGAACAAATGATGCATCTGTGTCTGTAATCACTAAGACTATAGAGGGCTGATAATCCAGAGTTCATGAGGACACTTACCATTGCATTATTTCTTCACAATCAGCCGCTGCCACTGCCCCTCAGATGCAACCATCATTTAGAACATATCTCTTCCCCACCCCCAGCACCCGGCAGAACCAGGGATTGAACTCAGACCTTTGTGTTTGCCAGGGAAGCACTTATTCTACTGAACCATCTCACCGGCCCTGGAACATATCTCATCCTTGATAAGTCCTATCTTTGTTAGGACTTTATAGACGTAGACTCATATACTAGGCTTTGGCAGATGGCTTCTTCCACTGGACAGTAATGATTTAAAAAGCTAACTTCCATGTGTACACTTTTAATGCTAATCAACTAAGTGCTGATATTTTAACGAAAACATTAAAATGAGTAGAATGTGGTTATCTCTAAGTTTCTCAGAATCTTGATACATCACAAGAAGAGAAGATGAATTCATGCACTTCCTAAAATGTTTTCACCAGAGTTATAAATCCCACACTGAAAGAATGGAAAACTCCACAAATGAATCTTTGTTGCTGCCACTGTTGTTCCGTAGGTCGGGATCTTAACTTTGACCGACCTCAGTTTGCTTACTCATCATTGTGCAACATTCATCTCACAGAGTTATTGTGAAAAATAATAACTCTGGGAAATAACATGTGGGAAAGCACATGTAAAGTACCTCCAAGGTGGAAAGGATAAGGAACTTGTAGCTTTTATTCTATTAGTGATCAACATGGATCCCAACGTCCTGTTAACACTGAGTCCTGCTGCATCATGATTCTAAGTGAATTAACTCATTTACTTCTCAAGAAAGTTTTAAGTGGACACTGGTACTGTCTCTGCCTTCATGGGAAGCAGCTGAGGCCCACTGAGCCTAAGTTACTTTTCCAGAACAAATCCTCAGTGAGGAGGCAGAATGCCCTTGACCATGTGCCTCTTGGGTATCCATCCAGTGGTGCAATGGAGCAACACCTGAGGAGCACAGCCTGAGAGGAAGAGCTGTGAGGGTCAGGTAGGAGGCAGAGTGGTAGGCCAGTGTCAGGGAAGATGGAAGGAAGGGCAAGGATGCCCTCCCTCAATGAGCAGTAAGAAAGAGACTCAGAAACCCACAAGGAAAACTCAAAGGAAGAACAAGGAGGAAAAGATCAAAAAGGAAGAAGGGAGTCATCATATCTAGTCACACTGGAGGGTCAATGGACTATGGAAGAATGTCAACTGTAGGAGATCACTGGCATTTCACCTTACAAGTGTGCCTACCATTGTATGTATAAATCTTAATTTTTACAAAATTGTAGTCAGACTATAGCATTGTCTTGAAAGCCAGTTTTATTGACCCCCCCAGGCCTAAGTATTTTCCAATGTACATTATTATTAATAATGTATTTTTTTTT
>NDGM011180906.1:0-13295 GCA_002564305.1 Octomys mimax | reverse complement strand
TATATATATATATATATATATATTTGACACATAAAACTTGTTGATATGAATGACTTTGGCAAAATAATTAGTACTGAATGTGCATGTGGGGATGTGGGGGTGAGTGTGTGTGCAGGCATATGCATTTTGGTTTTTTAGGAGGATATAATTAATCAGTGCTAGGGATACTTTCGTTTATAGTACCGCAGTAATTTGGAAGTTAGATCTTGCAAATGAAGGATCAAATAATAAAGAAATATGAAACTTCAAATCTATTCTCTCATTACTTTTAATGAAATTTTTGCCTTGACCTTTCCTCTTCTATTTTTTTACATTTGGGGATAAGCAAAGCACTTCTTTTATTAAAAAAAAAATCATTTCCATTCAAGCATGCACAACACAAGGACACTTAATTTTTCTTATACACTGTCTACATTGTGCAGAAATATGTACCAGGGGTACATTTACCTCCCTTGCATATAAGGAATAATAATTTGGGTAACAAAAAAAAAAACGAACAAAAAATATTTATAGTAGCAAAATGATTTAACAAGTCTTTTTCAGTGCCATTTGACTGAGGTAAACTCTCCATGTATAAATTTTCCAGTCTTGTCATGAAATTAAACCAGAAAAAGCACTGTTAATCATACTTCTGAGATTGAAAGAGGAAATAGGGCCAGAGATAGCTCAGCTGATTAAAGCTCCTGCTTACACAGACATACCTTGCTGGTACTGCTCACAGAGCATGCTGAGATGTGATTGAGACTGGGCATGGTGAAACATGTCTGTAATCTCAGGGTTTGGGAGGCTGAAAATGGGACGATCACTAGGAACCCTATCTGCATAGTGAGACTCTGTAGATTATGTACTAAATACATTAAAAAGAGAGAAAGAGGAAATAGTCCATCAACATTAATGAAATTTCCATGGCTAGAAATGTTCTACAGCATTTTATGATTTGAAACAGTATAAAATTCTAGGGTAGAGTAGAGGAATATCTATAGTAGCAAACTACTCTTATCCATTGACATAATTTACAAACCCACTGAGTTTACCCTTAGATTTTTCCTTGAGATTGATTAGCTATAAGTGTAAACTGACATCAAACATCTACTATAGATGTACCTGTGAGACTAAAGTTGATTTTTATAGTATTTTTTTAATTATCACCCCATGACAAGAGTTGGAAAATTATAGAACTCCAAAGGAGATAATCCACAGTATATTGTGGCCTATGTAAATTATAACCTATAGAAAAAATATTTAATCTAATTGTGGCCATCCAATACAGTGCTTCTTCCTTTTAATGTTTAAGCATATACTCAGCACATTCTCTATTTGACACATATTTCTCAGTTTTAGTGGTAGAAATCACAGCCTTGCCAGTCAGTGAACTACTACCATTTTAGATTAATGATGTCACCAGTTTTCTAGAAATGAGCATTCAACAACCCTAGAATTTTAATCCTATCATTGAGCATTGATAATTCAAGAAATATAAAGCCATTTTAAAGAATTAGCACATAATAACTTTGCACTAGTAAAATCAGTTCTATGGAGTTTTAAAGTAGAAGGAATCTTAAGATAATCCTACTTTACCTATCATCAAAATATTTCTCCAGGGGCCAGGGAAATGGCCTAAAGGAATAAGCAATTCCTTGGCAAGCACAGGGTCATGAGTTCAATCCCCAGTTCCACAAAAAGAAAAACGAAAAAGAAAAAAAAAATTCACCAAAAAGAGCTGAGACAAATCAACAAGTAGATCAACTACATCAACCATGTAGAAACACATTTATATAAGTTTCATTGGGTTGATGTTATTTGGAGTTCTATATGCTATGATTAACTGAACATCAGATTGTTTCCCTATATGTAAGAAGTTTTCTGCTGTTACTTCTGCCCATATTCTTTTCATATCATTTGTATTGACTTCTTCTTTCTCACTGATGCCTATTAGTCTCACGTTGTTCATCTTTACATCATCTTGCAGATGTTGAATTATTTTTCCTGCATCCTAACTGTTTTTAAGAGATCTTTTCTTACCTTTTCACTAGCTGAAACTCGTCAAGGTCTAAAACTATGTTCACTTCATTCAAATGGTTTTGCAAGCTTGTGATTGAGGTTTTAATTTCCAGTATATGTTTTCGAAACTGCTTCATGCATTATATTTCTTTCCTATATTGCTCACTCAAGGATTCCATCATTTTTCTATGTCCTCTATTTTTTATCAGTGTCTTCTTTAGAAGCACTTAGTAATTCTTTCATTAGAGTTACCATTTCTTTTTTTTTTTTCTTCAGAGATTATTTCTGATCTGATATCCTCTATACCTTTTTGCATTTGTTTCTTTACTTCAGATGATATTATTTCAGAGATTTCAGGAGTGTCATTTCCAATTTCTTCTATGCTGGTGTCTTCTGCATTTGTTCTGAGTTTCCTCATGGCCTGTGAAAACATTTTGATCCTTCTGTTTCTCATGTTGTATAGCACTATCCTCTGACCTTTGGTGTAGAGCTTTGGTAGTTATTACCTTAGCACCTACTGATATTCTTACTTAAGAGAGATTATATGATTGAGGCAGTCATAGTTTTGTATTTACAGAAGTACAATTAGGAACACTAATAATGGGTAGTGATATTTAGCAGTTGACAACATTTTGTAACTAATGGATTTGCATTTTAGATGTAAGAGCAAACATTATGCCTGTGTAGCTAAGTGCATATTACATTGGGAATTTGTATATAAATTAGTTCTAAGTTCTGTCTGATCACCTCCCCTTGATGTACATCGGGTCTTCCAGGCATACTACTTCACCTGGTTACCTGTTTCCCCCTCTCTCATTCAAAAGAGAAAGAGGGAAGATGCTCTCATAGATCTAGGTGTAGGAAAGTGTCTCAGCTTACTGGGTCCAGATCTACAAAGTTCGAACTCGTCCAAGTGGGCCTTTCTTGGGTCTGGCTGCTGTGCTCTGCTTCTCCTGTAGAAGCCCATGGAAGAGAACTTGCTTCACCCCTCTACAAGATATTCTCCTAGATTAGCTGGGTGGTTCTGGCACCTAGGCTTTCTGTATGAAGTTCTGCTGCAGGGTTCCACACCACGCCTGTCTGATGGAGAAGGTTCCCCGGAGTTCTTGGATGGTCCCACACACATGCTGTGCCTGGGCTCTGGCTGGTAAGGATTATACAAGTTTCACTATATCAGCAAATAAATTGGAAATTGGACAGATTTAGGAAGATGGATAAAATCAAATGAAAATGGATGTCTGTGCAACTGAAAAGACAAAAAATGTATTCATAGTATAGACAGCACTGTAATCAATGAAGAAAATAAAAGTCACATTTTTAGCTCTTTAGAAAGTTGTAAAATCAAGTATTTTTTCAATTCATCTGAGGTGTCTTACTCTTCGGAAATATGCAAATCTTCCACTAGAGATATAACAGTATATATGCATGTTACTTTATCCATTTTGAAAACAAGTTGCACACTACAAACATCTTTAGATATTGACAGGAATAACTTGGGCCTACTTATGATCAAAAATCTAGAAAGTAAATACTTTCTACTGCAACCCCATAAAGCAGCCTCAATAATACTTACAAAGTAAATATGTAGTGTTTGGAAAACTTGGTTTTAAAATTATACATTGTTTCTACCAAACCTTGAGTGAACTTGTCTTCTTGGTTTCTCTGATACAACTCTTTGATCCCTTATTTAACAAAAAATGTGAGAAATATCTTCACCTGAAGTCTTATTCTAGACCAGAAAGAGATATGGTTTTCACTGGTGATGATGATTTGTACCAGTGGTAACATATAAAATGTGGTGGACAGATTCCAAAGCATTCACCTTTGTATTCTTGACTCCTCAGATTCACTTTATATAACGCAATTTCCTTTCATAAAGAAGGGATTACTGTCTTCACTGTAGGAAACTGAATATGGGAAAGATAATGAAATGTCACTTTTACAAGTTTTACTAACGAAACCCCATGTTACTAACATGCCTGTTTTCTACTTCCTATTGTCTTTCAAGAAACAATCCATAAAGCAACTGATTCAGAGAAAGAACATGATGTAACATGATTCTGCAGGTGGCTACTTGGAATTAAGAAAAGTCTTTAGAAACAAAGAATTCCTTAGCCTGGAAGTATTAAGTTTATGAATTCTGCAACAAACCAAGAAGTCTGGAAGCATTCCTTTTCTTGGTGAAATCTACAGCCCTGTTTGACACTTAGGTCAGTGTCTACTGAGATTCCAAAGCAGAGAATCCAGCTAAGCTATATCTAAATTTCTGAACTACAGAAAATATGAGTTAATGCATGTGTGATGCTTTAATACAGAGTTTCTGAATGATATTAGAATACACCAGCTGTACATGACTCAGTTAATAAGATATATTGCTTCATCACTAAGTTATGCTAGCTAAATAGCTTGTCTGAGTTTGTCACAAGGGGTTGGCTATTGTGAATTTCCTCAAGAGAAGTCCATTGATACATTCATAAGGACTTGATGGGGAATTGGATGAATATGTATGAATGAAGGAGTAGCTCCTTGATTCCTTGATGATTTGTACTTTTTTCCTCATCCTCTCATCTTTTGCTTATGGTCTCTGTGGGAAAAAAATTTGATCCTGATTACAGAACATAGCCCTCTCTTTTTGTCTCTCTGTCACTAAAAGTGTCTCTTTTTGTCATTGCTCAAATTCCAACATTATTCTCTAACTTCACCATTACATCAAAGTAGCAAAGTATTTCAGTGGGTGTATTTTAATTGCAAGTGATATGAAAGGCATAAAATAACTTTAGTTGTTTGGCCTCTAATCATTTTATTGTTTCAAATTTTAACCATTCCTTGCTGTGTTTGATGTTCATAAGAGGCCATTTAGTTTTCAAAATAGTACGGTGTGTTCCTACAAGAAAGTGGCATAATTACTATGGAACTTAAATTAGTTGTGAAAAAAATTGAATTTTCCCAAATATTTGTAAAACCTTCAGACTTAGTCTTTCAATAATCCCATAACTAAAGGCATCTATTAGAACATTGATCTGACAGGAGTCCCAGCAATTGTGAGAGATAAATATTAAATAGTATTTTATCAGATAGTTAACCAGAGTGTAAATATAGTAATATATCTATATCTATATCTATATATCTGTTCTATTGAGATATTTTCCCTTACTTTGTGGATTAATGAAGTTCCCTAATCATCTGAGACAGTACCTTTGAGAATAAGACCAATCAAGTACTGAGGAGAAATTTAAATGTTTCTAAGTTTAATGTATTATTAAATATCTAAATGAAATCTCAAATTTCCAATTCTCTTTTTATTTCTAGCCACCAAAATTTCCTTACTGAAAGAAAAGCATATACACATGCTTTTTAAAAAATATGAATGGACTGGTCCGATAGCTCAGCAGATTTAAGCATCTGTTTAGGCAGATGCAATGTCTGGGATTCAATACCTGCCATACCTTACCAGCCCTAGCTTCTGGGCATGATGAAATGGAGACTGAGACTGGATGCAGGCAAATGCCTGTAATACTAGCACTTGGGAGGCTGACAATAGGAGGATTACTATGAGTCCAATGTGTGTAGTGAGACCCCGTACTAAATATATATAAAAATAAAAATAAAAATAACTTATCATGGTCTTAATATAATGGCTTTCTAGACTATTTTTGAGATAAAATATTTTACATACAGCAGCTATCACTGCAGATATGAGTATAATATATTATAATTTTTGCCACAAACCTTTCAAAGCACCAAACACTTTGAGGATAATAATGGATACTCAATTGAAAATGGTACAGAAATCTTAGCTGTATATTGTAAACTATATTCTTCAGACACTAGTATTCAGATGGAATTAAGAATTACATGAAAAAATAATTATGATAACAGTTCTAATTTTGAAATTAGATATTTTAGCAAAATGGTAGAGCTTTTGTTGAAAAGAGTTTGACAGCTCCTTAAAATATTAAATATAGAATGTAACAAATGACCTAAAATTTATACTTCTAGATATATACCCAAGAGTACTGAAAACACATGTTCACAAAAAATTTAGATTAATGTTGATAAAATCATTATTTAATTTAGGGAAACATGGTATAAAAACATATAGTTAAAGGTCTTTCTCATTTAAAATTTGCATGTGTCATATAATAATTACATTTATTTGGGGGAATAGATAGATAGATAGATAGATAGATTATTTATATAAGTATCGTATCTTGACAATTTTTGGTTCATTCTCCCCCTAGGTTTTGGCCCTATTCTGAGTTCCCCTTCTGCATTTTCAAAGAGTCTGTCTCCCTATTTTCCATTTCTCCTTTAATATGCTCTTTAAATTATATATAGATCTTCTGTTTCTGATATACTGCTATTTAATCTTCTATATGTGACTTATTTTATTCAACATTGCAATCTGATGGCTTGACCCATTTCTTCCAAAGCACTCAAACACGTCATTTATTGCTGAGTAATAGCCCATTGTTTATATATACCATGTTTTAATTATCCATTTGTATATTGATAGGTATCTAGGATCTTTCAATAATTTAGCTAGTTTGAATTGCATGGTCATGAACATCAGTTTGCATGCAGCAGTGTAATTTGATTACTTTAATTCTTTCCAAATGATACCCAGAAGTAGTAGAGCTGGGTTAAGTGGGATTTCTCTTTTTAGTTTTGGAGGACTCTCTTATTTACATAGGTGTTTTACTCATTTGTATTGCAACCAAGAATGTGGAAGTGTTTCATTTTTCTCCATACCTTTACCAGCATTCTTATTTTATTAAGCCTTTAATTACAACCATACCTCCTTTAGTAAGATGAGATGTTAGAAGGACTTTGTTTTGTTTTGCTTTGTTTTATTCTTCCTAAGTCAAAAATGCTAAATATTTTTCATGTATGTTTGGCCAGTTCTAATTCTTCTGTTAGAAGGAAACTATTCATTTCACCTGTCCCTTTTTGGATGGGAATTTTTTATGCAACCTCACAGTTATGTGTTTTGATTAGTAATCTTAGACCATATATATTGAGTGTTGCTGGTGATGTTGTTATTAATCCTTTTAATTTTATTATTTTTTTCTGATAATTTATTTCTATCTTCCTTTTTTATCACTTTCCTTTCTACATATAGTCTATCTTTTGGGATCATTAATAATGCTGACCTAGCTATCACTTTAAAAATACTCTTAAGTATTATCTGAAATTTTGAGTTGGTGTTCATGAATTTATTTGGAGTGTCCGTGTTATGGAATATTTCAATTTGTCCATCAAATTTTATGGATATTTTTCAAGATTTATTAGTCTAGGTGCTGCCTAAATAGGTCAGCGGATTAAGGTTAAAAGCAGGCTCAGGGGCTACGGGGTTTGATCCCCAGGCGTTCAGTGCAGGCCCCACCCATGGGGCATGCTGTGATGCAATTGAAACTGGGCATGGTGGTGCTCACCTGTAATTACAGCTCTTGGGAGGTTATAAATAGGTGGATCGCTATGAGTCTGATCCAGTAGTGAGACCCTGAACACCCTGTAGACCCTTCACTTAAAAAAAATACAAGAAAAAAAGAAATATTTAGTAGTCTGGATGAGCTATTATTTTTTATGTTTTAGTAATCCTTACTCCATTTTACTCTGTCTAAAAGTTTATGTTGAGAAGTCTGCTGTTATTCTGATAGGAACTCCTTGGTAAATTACTTGTTGTTATTTTCTAATGAATTTTATTAATTTTTCTGTTCTACATTTCAAACATATTATGAGTAGACTATCAGAGATGACAAAAAAGATTATGCTTATATCTTGTAAAATAAGTGACTAAGTTAAAGACAAAAATATGCAATACAACAACCATTGTTGTGAATTCCTGAAATTTGTTTATTGAAATTCTGTATCATTTCTATTTTTAAAAAATATGTTTTATTCTATTTTTAAAAAATAAAATGAAACTGCCTTTCAATTACTAATAAAATTCCCTGGCTAGAGTCACAGTTCTGTCTTGTCAAAATGTTTGTTAAAAGTTGGGCCTGGATAGCAATCTCCATATCTGCTTAGACTGTTTCACCAGACTGAAATCACAGTAAAGTTATATCAAGATTATCAACTCATTGTCCTGAGGTCCATATAAAAGCAAAGCTGTTGTCTTGAGCAAGAACCTGCTGATGCTGGACTTTCAGAAATACGATTAAGAAAAATCATAGTTTGGAAAAAATCATGCTCCCAATCTCTGTTAATCAAGAAACAATCAATGAATGCATCACAGAGTATCTATACACACACTATTATATAGTACTAAAATGATAAAAAGTAATATATTCTTACAATAGAAAGAGAACAATGGTTAACAGATTTAAATGTTTTGTCTAGAATAGGTTCTTTGAGACTGTGAAAATGTCGCTTTTACTACTACACTGTTTCAACCAACAAGCAGTTATGAAACAAATCATATTAGTTCACTGTTTTAGGCCAAAATTCAATGAAATGTCAGTTCTTTCCATCTCAGAAATCTCTGTTGTGGGGATCTATTTTTCAAAAAGGGTAAGAAATTTGATCCATGTGTTTATTCATTCATATTTTAAATGTGTCAGGGTCCTGTAAATTTCATTGCAATACCCAGAATGGATCAGAATTGAATGTTTTGTGACCTTCAAATGTATTTTCTCTGTCTTGATGTAATAAGTATTTCCTGAATGTATTCTACAATAAAGTATGAACATTTTTCTTTTGGTTCTGGAACTATCTGATCATTGTATATTCTTCACTCCACCCATCTGCCAAATCTTTGATGGATAAGACATTTTCTTCAAAACTTTAATTAGGGCTGGCCAAATATTTCAGCAGGTTAAAGCACCTGCCAGCAGGCTCAGGACTGGGAGTTCCATCCCCAGGCATGCCACGCTGGCCCCGACCCTGGCGTGTGCTTAGGCAGCAATTGAGACTGGGTGTGGTGTCGCATGCCTGTAATCCCAGAACTGGGGAGGCTGTAAACAGGCAGGTCACTATGAATCTGATGTAGTAGTGAGACCCTGAACACCCCTAGATGCTTCCCTAAAATATAGGGAAAAAATACCTTATTTATTCACAGGAGATCTTGTAATATACATGTTAGGCCATTTTCTGTCTTTTTTTATACAGGGACTTGCTACACAGTTCAGACTTGTAGTGATCCTCTGGTCTCAGCCTCCCCAGTGCTGGCATTACAGCTAGGTGCCATCATGTCTAGTACTGAGCTTGGCACAATGTGCCCAGGATTCCAGTGCCAGAATGGCACGCAGTACTGGAGATCGAACAGCATCCTTGTGCTTGCTAGGCAGGCACTTAGATAGTCAAGCTATCTCCCCAGGACACTTTATGAAATTTTAAGAAGGTAGTAAATATAGCTTAAAAGATGTTACATAAAAGACTAAAATTTGCCTGCAGTACTATTTATAACCCAATATATTAATTTTAGTAAGTATATCATACTATGATTTTTTTAAATATTAATATCTTGAAATTAGTAGGTGAATCTAGGTAAGCAACATGGGTTTCATTGCTGTTTTTACTTATGTTATATTTTTCCTTAAAAGTACATTATATATTTATTGCTATTAACAGTTACCTCAATAACTTTCATTTATTGAAATATAATTTAATAAAAACTTTATTGAAACATTACTCATGCATCATAAATTTCATCAATTCAATGAGCAAGAATCATTGTTTTTTATTGTAGTGATAAATTTATGAAGCCATTACCACTAATTTGGGAACATTTCTATTATCCAAAATTCAAATTATCTGCACAGTACAACCTTAAGAAATGATTAATCTACTTTTCTTCTACATGAATTTGCCTATTTTGTATATTTTAGATAAATTAAATCGTATACTTTGTTGTCAACTGTGATAGTCTTCTCATAATATAATGTTTGAAGTCATATTATTTTATTTTATTTTATTTTATTTTCAGAACCAAGGATTGAACTCAGGCCCTTGAGCTTGCCAGAGAAGCGCTTATTCCACTGAGCTATCTCCCCAGACCCTGAAGTTATATTTGGGAAATGAATCAATACTTTATATTTTTGTTGTCAATGAGAGTTTCACTAGGTAGACTGATCATCATGACAAGCTGGAGGCAGTAGAACAAATGAAAAACTGCGATCTTTACCAAGATCTGCATGTAATCGCAGATGAGGGTGAATAAAAACCCAACTACAGGAATTTATTTTTAAGTAGAAATTCATCTGATGATATCTTTTTCGTTGTACTAGGGAAACAGATGATACCTAATAACAGGGAGAACTAGAGTAACAAAGACAGCCACTGTGATATCCCAGTGGCTTACAGTTCAGGTTCAGTGAACACGCTGTGTTGGAAAAAAACCTCAAATTCTCCAAAGGAAGAATTGGAGTGTATTAGTGTTTACTAACCTACCAGTATGCTCTCAGTCTAGCAGCCACCATCCAATGCCTGTATGCTTAAATCATCCCACTGGGAGATGGAGTTCAGTGAAGGAGTTGTCACAATTGAAGATCTCCTAAGTTCAGGACACTAAAGAATACACATGCTAGAGATTCTCTCACAAAGCAGGGATTGAATTATGACATGTAAACCACAGAAACAGAGAACAAGACAGTTCTTTATACTAACCTAAAAGGAAGCATTGAGAAATCTTATGAGACGTGAGACTTATGAGCACTTGCAATGAATGTGACAGGATCCAGGGGTAGTAAAACACAATGAATGCATCCCATCACCTGCTCTAAAAACACTGCTAAGTTCCTTACATTCTTGCATAAGAGCTCTCTTCTGCAGAGATCTAAATACCAATGCATTTCTGATTCATAAAGAGAATCTTTGTGAAGCTGAACAACTAGGATAAAGAATCAGTAGTAGGAAAGAAATCAACCTAAATCCGTGGCTATGGATGCTGTTTTATGATGGTCCTCAGAAATCACTAAAATCCTAGATCATATTAGAACTTAGCAAGTATTAGTACTGCTTTGACCTGGAACTGAAAAGGCATAGAAAATATATCATAATGGCACACAGGGACAGGGATACTGCCTCCTGCTTGACCACAGGGTAACACTGATGTTGTTGAACAGAAAAAATATCTGATGGAATCAGAAAATGCATGTAAACAGAGGATGCTGGAAGCTAAAAGAAGTAAACCGGGTGAATCAAGTAATAAACCCTCTGGCATAACCTCAAACAAAAATAAACAGGTTCTACCTATCAGTGGAAAGATGTCTGGAAATGCACCAACATTCCAAAAACATCACACATCCCTGAACATTCTTACTTTTATGTTTTTGTGTGTGTTTTGTTTGGTGTACAAATGCGATTCTTTATTTTTTTCTGGAGATATTCTTCCTTCTTTCTTTTCTTTTCTCCTTTTCTTCTTTCCAATTGTTCCTCCCATTTGAATAGCTTTTTTCCCTTTCACTCTATCTATTGTATCTTTTGGATTTTATTTACTCTCTCAGTTTCTTACACTGGGGAGACAATAGGATGTTTATACATATGATTCTGATTTTTTCACTTGTGAATATGGTGATAGTTATATTCATTTACCTAAAATACCCTCAAGTCTATCCCTTTTTATAGGTGAGTAATATTCCATTGCATAAAACTACTTTTTATCAATTTCTCATCGCCAAATCTCTTTTTTTTTCTTCCATTTTATGTATTTGGTACAAAGTCTCACTGTCATAGCTAAATCTTGTAAACAACCAAAATGTCCATCAACTGAGGCATGGCAGTTTCATTTTAATTTGAACTTAAAAATCAAAGAACTTATTTAAACACAAATAAATATAAAGTGATGCCAGTACATGGGTTTGAGATGAAGGCAAGATGCATTTATAGGCATAGCCAAAATAGTAACCTCTGGGGCTGGGAAGATAGCTCAGTAGAATAAGCACTTCCCTGGCAAAGTGCAAGGGCTGGACTTCAATTCACGGTTCCACAAAAAAAAAAAGTAACTTCAGCTTTGGTGACAATATTTCTTGAAAGGGTCATATGTACAAGAATGATAGGAAGTGCTAATGTGTCTATTTATTTAATTTGATTTTTATTTCTAGTTTAATTTCATTTATACAAGCTTCAGGGATTTTTAAAACAACTTTGTGTAGTGATATCCTTTGTAGAAAAAACTCATGGCATGGTAGTAAAAATAGAGAGTGATCAACATTTCCAGTCCACATCCCCAGGGAGCCACCTGTTCAAACTATACTTTTCCTCCTAGCATCATATTTAGCTATAAACGTATCCATAAATTAGATGACTGATGAGTATCACTTCCCCATGGTACATGATTTTCCAAAAGTTCCACCTATGAATATATGAGAATTTGGGGATAAATCAAGATATAAACCACAACAGTGGACTATCTCTTCATGGAGAATTATGAAAAATAATTGCTTGTTTAAGCTACTGAATGTATGGTATTCTGTTATAGCAGAAACTACTAAAATGTTTATGTTTGATAAACTTTCTTTAGAAAAATAACTTTGTCTAACTTCTGGAAGGCTTTTATACATAGAGAGTCATTATGACCTGGTTGTTTTTCTGCTATAATTGCTAGCAATCAAGCCATTTGTTAAAAGTAATTACATGCTGTTTATGAAAAATCATATTGTGCACGAAATTTGTTTTGTCTTTTACTACTATTTTATCCATGATACTTTTTAAATACCTTTTAAAATGTTCATCTTTCACTTTATTAAATTTTCAAGTTATAACTTTAAAACTTATAACATACAAAAGATTTCAGATTTTTGTAAAGTTAATTGTCTTCATTTAACCAAACTAATATTACAGTAAGAGACATTCAAACTTTGAAGAGTAATTCCCCAGTATACAAATGACTTCTGTTTTGAAAAAATGCTCACAAGTTGGATTTGTTTCTAAATCAAACAAAGTGAGTCAGAAAATCTTCAATGCCAATACATAATGTGTATTGCTTTGCACTTCCTAGCAGTCCCTGCCATTTCATTATTGCTTTTCCTTCTGCTTCTGGACATTCTGGCCATTGTTTGGAGCAAAGTACTACCATACACTATCATAAAAAGCTAAGTTAGGTAGTAATATTGTAAGCAGTAAGAGAAAGTTAAGCCCTCAAAATAGCCAGTGTAGAAGGCAGGATGCACTGCACCTAAGTGGGATACAATCACATCCAATGCGGAACAAAATTAAGGATAAAAGATGAAAGGGATTCACCCACATACTTCCCTTAAGGATAAACAAAGTGACTGATTTTCTCAATAAGTATCAATCACCTTGGGAAAGCCAGAAAGAACCACTTATCCGCTCCCTGTAAAAAAAAAAAA
>NDGM011180904.1:0-14001 GCA_002564305.1 Octomys mimax | reverse complement strand
CTTTAGTTCAGCTTGTTCCAAGTAGGTGCTTCAGACCACTGAGCCATCTCGCCAGCCCCTCTACTTGTATTACTTTAAAGACCTTTGGTCAGTTTTTATAATTTGTTTAGTATAGTTTTCCAAATATGATTATACACTTTTAAATTTTTTCTTGTACTGCCATTGTGTTTAGATTGGTAACTCTATATTGAGACTTTTTGATTACATGCAATTTCATAACTCTATTTATTGTTTGTGCTTTAAAAATGTGTGAATACAAATTATTCTTTTGTTCTAAAAGTTTATTGTCTCTTCACCAAGAAGCAAATATACATACAAGAGCAATTGTGAAAAGGTCATGTTCGAAGGAATGTCAGTATTATAGAGAATAAAGGGCCAGAAGAAGTAAGCTTGAGGGACAGATAATGACTCAGTTCCAATTCTTTTTCTTTTGTTTGTTTGTTTGTTTTATGTATTTGGTTTAGGGTCTCACTATGTAGCTGGAACACATAGTGTTCCTCCTGTTTTCAGCCTCCCCAGCGCTGGGATTATCGACGTTCACCATCTCGCCTCATCTGATTCAGTTGTAATTCTGAGTGAAGAAGGAGGAGATTCCTGTGAAAAAGCCTTCGTATCAGACCCTGAAAATGCAGCAGAATGACCTGGAATCACCACTTGACAAAGGGGTCTTGTGCCTCTCAAGAACTGGCGAGTTTTGCTACATGTGACAGATTTCTGTATGAAAGTGGGTACAGTCAATTCGACATTAGAATTTCTAGCACTACGTGCATTGAAATTCAACTAGGAGCAAAAATCTTATGTGTTGAGAAAATGTTTGGATGAAATCCATTGAAAGTTTAACAGTTTCTTGCTGAAAAATGAAAGTTATCATATAATATTTTCCTTGCATTTATAAAAACGTGTTTTGTAATGATTTCTTGCTTTCATCAGTCTTTTGAACATTTTCTTTTCTGTTCTCACAATATCCTCGGATGTTGGAAGACTATTTTCTTTTCCACTTGTAATATTTCAAGTTGTCAATGGAGAAAAATGAAAACATAAAATGTAGAATTTTCTCTAGTGAGTCTAAAAAGCTGCATGTGAAATTTATTTTCTTTTCCCATTGAATGTTGGCAAAGCAGTCTTGCCTGCAGAAATTTATTAAATAATTACCTTTATGGATATATTTTGAAAGATAAATCTTAAAATCTGCTAAGGTCCCTAATCATTTTATGACTTGTTGTAATGTATAAAGATGACAACTCTTATTTTAGTAAGTGAAATCATTTGTATATTGCTTGTGCTACCTTGGTGGTCAATTCATTTTTTATGACTTTAATACAAACTTGAAAGTTGTGGCCTCAAGTTCATTGTAGATCATTGTGAATACAGTTATATGGGTTCACATTATTTCATAATAACTCTTATCTTCTTCAGCAGAGGTCCTGAAAAAAATGTAACTATTCATGACTGCAGATTGGGATGGTGAATTACTTTCAGGTTAATTTATTTGCTTATTAGTTTTTCAAACACAGTGATCATGTTAAACTGATCACTCAATGTACTCTGTTCCATTTTAGGTCCTTTAAAATAAAAAAAAAAAACAAAGATGATGCATATATACTTGTGTTAAAGAATGGTTAAAATTTAAAATTAATGTTCATATTCTTCATATGTGGCCTTTCTAGAAATTGTCATGATTTCTATTTGTAGATAGTTTGCAATAAATTTATTTATTTTAATTTAAATATGTTATGATTAGTAAACATAACAATGTTTTGATTCATCTTACCAATTGCTTTCCATACTTTACTGAATAATATATTCACTGGTACAGGATTTCATTACACAGCTCGGCCTCATAGTGATCCTCCTGTTTTCAGCTTTTCCAGAGCTGGGATTACAGGGTCCACCACCACCCTGGACTCTGTGGCCGGCCCAGTGCACAAAGGAGCAGGACCAGTGTGGCATGTGGTGCCTGGGATTGAACCCTGGTCCCTGTGCTTGCCTAAGCAGGTGCTTAGTCCACTGAGCTATCTCACCAGCCATCCTATATTAGTTTATTTTAGATAAAGATATTAAATGTTAATTTTGAGCTAGGGATTCCTATTTAATTACTTTATTTTCTGAATGATATTAAAGAAGGTAAGCATAATATATTTTTAGTTCACTTTGTAACTCATATATATATATACATATATATATATATAACTTATTATCACAGCAATGTATAAGCAAGGTTCCTGAAAATTATTTAGTTATGATGATGTTTTATTATTGTGTGTTAGACACATTACTATAGTTGTATTTAACAGGTAAATTATAAAAAAAGTGCACATTCATTTTTCTGTTGTCAAAGAAATCCTCCGAACAAATCTTATATTTAGCATTTACAGAAACAAGGCCATGTTGTATGGTTAGATGATTTAGGGAGTTATCATGAACTGATGAAGTAACAGAGAATGCATAGAGATTAAATTCCTTTGTAATTTAATCTAGAAGGCATAAGCAGTATTTGTTAAAGAAATTAATGGTAGGAGGAGTACAGAGTAAACCTTAAAATCGTATCCTTGGATGACTTAAAATGTCTGTATTGAAACTAATGAACTTTGATTGAAAAAATATCACAATGAAATATAGTAAACATACTTGTAGATGCCTTACACATGGTTTAATTGGATTAGGTGATAGCAAATATGAGTCTGTATACTTATAAATTGAAAGCAGATAATTGAGAAAAGGCAGCAACTAAGCCAGATACCTTCCATTAAGGCAAATATTAAAACGTGACAAACAAGTGTACCAGTGAACCACTAAAGAGCTGGTAATATTAGGCAACATTTTTCACTTTTTTTTTTTTAATTTTGAGGTTATTATTACTTTACCCTTTTATCCCTCAGAATTTTGATTACTATTGTCTAGTTTTATAGCTATTGGACTATTCTCTTCAAAATGCCTCCTTTCACTTTTTTATTTTTGAATTTTTATGTCTGCATTCTGGGTTATTTTTGTAGTTCCACTCAGCTGTACAATTTTATAGAAAAGGTATTGCCATTGTTGACATAAGAAATGCTCTCCTAAACAACAAAAAAGAGAAAGAAAGAAAGAAAGAAAGAAAGAAAGAAAGAAAGAAAGGCTCTCCTAGAACTTCATGTATTTAGAAGTTGACTGCATCGTGAGGCCCTCCGTTCATCAGGTGATCAAGCTGTTGATAATTTAGAGCTCAACGTGCTGGCGGTGTGGGGCCTGCGCAGAAGCAGCAAGTCATTGGAGCGTGACCTCGCTGTCCTCGCTCCCTTCCCAGCACCCCAGTTCACCCTCTGCTTCATGCCTGCTGTCAGGGGAGCAGCTTGCCTCTACCAAAGCCGTCAACCATGGCTTTCCTGCCTCGGAGCCAGGCAACCAAGAGCGGACTCCTCTAAAACCTGAGTCGACATAAGCCTTTCTTCCTTTGAGCTGTGGGCTCTGGTCCTGTGTCTAAGGGACTAGAAAATAACTAAGGGAAGGATTTCATCTGGATTAACAATACTCACCATTTTGCTTTGTTGTTTTGCAAATGTCCAAGAACTACTTGTGAATAAGTTAATCTACCGTTTTATATCTATACACTTTTGAATTCTCTACTCTATTAATAATATGGTTGTAAGTCATAAATAATCTAAACATGATTCTAGAACAGTATATTGGATTTTCTTTAACAAACTAATAGAGAGGTAAAAATAACAAAACTGTCTAGATGTAAACCAGCGGAGATCTGACTAAAGATTTAGAAGCTGTAGACGTGTCATAACACTTACATACTATTTGTTGTACTATTTTAATTTTATGTTCTCCTAAGTATTAGTACAAAGGTGAGTTATTAAATTTAACATTGCATTGACTATAATTCTGTAGCTATTTTGGCACGTTAACTGCCGAATATCTATAGGTGCCTCCATTAGAAAGCAAGGATAGTGTTTACTGCATTAGTTAAAAGAAATGACCATCCTTGCTACACTAAATTAGCATAATGCTATTGATCTACTGTGCTAAATTTAACATCCACTCTTTCTTGAGTTTTATGACTTACTTTCATAAAAAATGAATGAAGAAATTACCAAGTGCAAAGTATTAATAACCATAATGTTACATGGTACTAGTCTAACTGTCCTACAGAGTGGCTTTTAAAACTAAAGATGTTTTCCTTAGAATATGGCTTTTACAAAGAATAATATAACTGATACTAGCATTCAGCCAAACAAGAAAAGTTGACCACTGCCTCCTTCCTTATGTCTTCAAATTTAAATAGATTGTTATCTGTGTAGCTATAGCATTTTGTCCAAAATTTACCTCATAAATAGTGTGTTTGGGTAATATACTGGGATTTTCTCATGCTTTGTTCTGAATTGTGAATAAAGAGGAACTAATTTTTATAGCCATTACTCACTAAGCACCTTATCCTGCATTCATTCCACAATTCTTGCATTCTGAATGTCAGCGACTGCTCAAAAACACCAGAGAACTAATTTTAATTCTGCACTTAACCTGCATAGGATTTAGAATTTACTTTAAAACATTCAAGACAATCGTACTGTGTCTCAGTGTGCTTTACAATGATCTTCCTACTAGTTTCTTAAACTCATGCATTTATACTGGTGGGCTATCATCGCTTTTCCTGATAGACATACTACAATTCATAGTAACTTACTCAAATGCTTTGCTTAGATTTTTGGTACTGATGTACTAAAACATAGTTAGGGGCTCTGAGTAAGGACCACCTCAATCTCAGCTCTGACACTCTTTAATAAGCTTTGAAAGTCTTTCAAAATTAACTATTAGATGGTGGTTGGTTTAAAACACATCATAACTTGTAAACTTAGCAGTGATTGCGTCATGATACATGACTTGAGAGAACACGTAAGCTAAGAGAATGAAGGGTACTTACGTCAAATTTGTCCTCGTAGCAGAAGAGAAAAGTGACAAAATGTGAGTTTCCCAGAACCACCCGATGGCATCTAACAGAAAATATTGGAGAGTCTTGCCAGCTCCTTGAACTGAGAACCTAGTACACCGGTAATAATTGCATAAGGCCAACATGAAAGGCCAATTATAGGAAGATAAACAAAGAGAATTTCTGCAGTTAATATGGTCACATTTTATGGGCACCTGTCGATTTATTTTGGTAGTAGGAAATCCTTACTGAGCTTTGTGTCTCTCACATGGTTGGCATTCAACAAATAGTCTTATGAATAAATAAACAGAAGAAAACTAAATCATTTGGTCAATGCGTTGTTTTACTGGCTCTGTAATTGAGGAACACATATACCAACATTTGAAGAATTAAGATTTGATGCAAGGAATTTAGATTTTAAATGAGAAACTTAGTCAGAAAGATGTAAAGATGCTACAAAATGAGAGAGAGAGAGAGAGAGAGAGGAAGAGAGAGAAAAAGAGGGAGAGAGAGACAGAGAGACAGGGAGAGAGAGAAAGAGAAAGACATACAGGGAGAGAGAGAGAGAGAGACAAAGACAGAGATCTATGTAAAATACATTTGTCACAGAAAAATTTCTGAGGAATTTCTATTCAAAACTGCATAATTTTTTAAAAAATGCATCATTCTTAATAAACAAAAATAAGATCTATTTTTGAATGCTGATTATAAAAACCTTTAGGTATGGCTTTAAAAAATCGGTAGCTACTTCAGAGTGGGAGTGAAAATCGTTTAATTTATTTAAGATATTGACTTGGCTGCCCTCAGTGCACAAGGGGACCCCTGAAGCTGACTATAGAGAAATCTAAATCCCAGCTTTAAGATAGGTAAATTCTAGGAAGACTTTTGTAAAGACAAATGATAGATGGGTAATTAAAATCGCCTGTTTGGGATTAAGGTCAGTTTCAGATTTCTTTAACTTTCTCAGAGAAAACTGTGATGGAAAAAGCCCAAACATCTGAAGGTGAAAGTATTTTCATAAGACAGAATATAAGCGATTGGTTTTAGCTATGATATCAATTTTTAAATATATAGCCTCATGTATATATTTATTATGAACTCAGACTGGATTTCTGTTTACTTTCCTTTTAACTATTCTGTCTGTGGTATCAAAACACCCCTGGCAAAGCAAGGGGGCCAGTTATGCAAACCTGTGATCTCTTCCTATAGGAGGAATACGTGTCTAAAGGGTTTGAAAAAGCCAAATGAAATAATTTTTACAAACTACTTACAGCTAGTATGCCAAAGAAAATGAAAACGAGTTTCCACTGTTAGCGCAAAAGGGCACTAAATACTATTTTTACAATACATAAACACGTCTGTGTGTATGACGTCTGTGTGCATTCAGATTATATTATATAACAGTATTAAAGTCCTGTGCAAGAACAGTGATGTGAAATATATTTATCATATTTAGAAAATATATCACTTATTTTTTTCCTTTTTCGATACTGAGGATAGAACTTAGGACCTTACACTTGCCAGGCAGGAACTCATGTCGGTAAGCTATCTCCCCAGCCCAAGAAAATAAATGTCTGGTGACATAAGAGAAGTAGATATTTTAGATTTTTAAAAAATAAAGGTAAGTTTAAGTGTTGTACAACGTTTTGATCCCATCATTTACTTTATAATACAAAATCAAACCGGGGTATTCATGACAGAATCTGTAATCCGCATCCAAATTCCAAGTTTAAGATTTAGATTTTTTTTTGTTTTAAATCCTAGTACTATACCAATAATTAATAGCTACTTAGAACTTTGTTATTGTCGTAGTCTATGTTAAGCTCTAAACATATAATGCAAAAACTCATAGATATTATTTACCCAATTTTATTTAAAAATGAAGATCAGAAAAAATTAATAGTTTTTACAGAGTAAATTGTTTAAACAATGGAAGAAACAAAATACTAAGAATTCTGACTTCAAATTTAAGGGCATTTTCTTTCTACCAAAGAGGCTGTTGTTCAATATCACATTACTATTTTCATCTGTAGCTCTCCTTTTTCTTATGCATCTAACCAACACACTATTAATTTCTTAGCTAATACATCTATAAATATATGAATTTTAACTTTGTGTAATATAAACTCCCTATAGGTTCTTTTCAACAGAAGCAACATAATTTATTGCTCCCTAATAAATTACGAAATTGTTTGCTTTTTGTACCATATATGCATTTTCACCACTTCATATGTCTATTGTTCCTTAAACTATATTTCTATGAATTTCTAGTTTATTAGGCTATCCAGAAACCAAGTATGCTTCCCTATACCTAAATTTTTAGAGTCTAGAATATTTTCTAGTAATAATATGTGATGAATAATGTAGGACCAAAATGACAGGCTTTAGTTTTTGAGCCAACATTATTTAAAAGGGAAAAAAGCCAAACTGATTTTTGACCTTAGATGAGTAGGAATTGTGGGTAGAATTTTTGCAAGGTAAATATTTAGTACAAAGATATTTACCTTGAAATCAGAAGATCTACATTTTTTATCTACAGGTTGTGGGAATTCAAGTATATTTATCTCTAACAATTAGTCTCTTACTAATACATTGTGGTTTACATACTCCTTTAAAATTGTTTGATTATTTTGGAGAATCAAATGAAAATGGAATGATGTGTATAAAAAAACTTAGAATTACAATGTTGTTTGTCATTCCCATTGTTAATATATGAGCAATCCTCTCAGTGCAAGCAGTGAAACTAACTTAAAAAAGCTTATTTCCTTAATAACCTCAAAAGATTAGAAAAATATGCATTAAGGACCAGCATAGTAGCTTAGAAAAATTAGTTATACTACACAGAACATCTTAACTGAGGAATCCACCAAAGACTTCATGGAGAAATTAGTTAATGGTGACCCCCAAGTTGAAGCTGTTTATGACCTGTGAATTCAGAAGTGGTATTTGAGTTTACAATGTGATACAGAAATTAGGGCTGCTAATGTTTTCTATCTAATGAAGAGATTTAAGGAAAAGGAAAAATAGCAAAAGATGTAGGTTGAATAATTAAAGTTCGTAGCATAATTATCTTCTGGTGATTCATAATAAACGTATGCAAGACATTTACTTTTAAAGCTGGGCAAGTTGGATAAATAGTTTTAAGTTGTTGTGATTCATGTTAAAATCACTGAAGGGAACAGTTGGGGAAGATGTGTCCTAGATGCATTTAACAAATGAATAGAGCATGAAAGATCTAAGAAATAAAGAATAAGTGTTAATGGGAATTTACTTACTAGTATTCAAATGAAGGATGAAACAGTAAGACCCCCACACACAATTGTTTCATTGACATTGGTTATCAATTTGTGAATAATGAAAGGGCTGTCTCTCAGACATCAGTTAGGTAGCAGAGTCATGTCAAGTTCTGGGCAGTGCAACAGCCATAGATTTTTTTTCTGTTAATGAGAAAAGAAAATACTAAAATCATTAGAATGATACAAAATTTCAAAAAGAAATATAATAGGAATTCAACAATGATTGTAAATGTGCATAATGTTGTCTTCAGAGCAGTTTTTTATAGCTGGGTGTGTTGGCACACACCTGTAATCCCAGCACCCAGGAGGCTGAGGCAGGAGGAGTGATGCAAGTTTGAGGACATCCTGGACTACAAAGTGAGCTCAAGGGCATCCTGAGCTTCATAGTGAGAGCCAGCCTCAAAAAGATGAAGAATACACCTGTAAGAGAGCTCAGTGGATGAAGCCCCTGCTTACACAAGCATGGGGACCCACTTTGGTCCCTTGCACCGCAGGCCACAGCGGCCTTGCCCCTGGGTGCGCTGAGCTGGCCACTGAGACCAGGTGTAGTTTCATATTCCTGTCATCCCAGTGCTGAGGAGGCTGAAGACTGGAGGATCATTATGAGTCCAAGCTGCATAGTGAGACCCTGTTCCGCACACATAAAAAGACAAAAATCAAAAACAAAAGTAATTGTGTAGATTACCTAATAAAAACATGTAAAATTGGTCAAAAGAATTAAGCTTCAACTATTCCTTTCAATAAGCCAATAGAAATTAGTAGTACAATTATCTTAGCAAACATTCCTTGTTTCTTTTCTCCCTTTACTCATCCTAGTTGTTCTTTCCTTTTGAATAGTTTCTTTCCTTTTCACAATATCTATTGTACCTTTTGCATTTTATTTACTCATTCAAGGTTTTTCATTAGGGAGATGATATGTAGGTTTGATTTATTTCATTTGTGAATATGGTTTCCAGTTGCATATATGTTATTTAATTAATTAATTTAGTACAGGGTCTATAGAGTGTCACTACACAGAGAGGACGCTTAGTGATCCTCCTGTTTTCAGCCTTCTAAGCCCTGGGATTACAGGCCTGCGCCACCACACCCACACCAGGGACTGAACCCGTGTGTCTGCCTAAGCAGGAGCCTTAATCTGGTGATCTGGCCAGTAGTTATATATATTTTAGAGCCATATATATCTAAAGCCATATATTTTCTCAATATATTTTTCTACTGATTACTAGTTTCCAAGTAGATGAAAACTGGCAGTGTATTGGAATAGAGTAGTTTAAGAATATGTTAATGAGGGTTGGGGAGATAGCTCAGAGGCATAAGTTCCTGCCTGGCAAGCACAAAGTCCTGAGTTTGATCCCTGGAAAGTGTGTGTATGTACACACACACACACACACACACACAACACACACACACACACAAATATGTTAATCGTTTTAGGGTGGTATAACAAAATATTAAAGACTGGATATTTTACTGGATAATGTAAAACACAGAAATTGTTTCCACACTCCTGAATGCTGGAAGTTGATGTGTCAACACAAGAAGCTTTATCTCTGCTGTCTTGTCTTCCTGATTGCTCAGATAACCACTTTTATGGAAAGAGAGAGAGAGAGAGAGAGAGAAAGAGAGAGATACAAACAGAGAGACAGAGAGAAACAGAGACAGAGACAGAGAGAGGGACAGACAGACAGACAGACAGACAAAAAGATACAGAGACGGAGAGGGAGAGAGAGACTGTCTAATATTTCACTGTATAACACTTGTTCTTTTCAAATCAAGTACCAATCTTTATAACCTAAGGCCTTAATTAATTTCTTCCTCTGTGTACTGTATGGTTAAATTGGTGTTAAGAGCTTAAACATACATATTTTGAGGGCCAGGGACCATGTAGGCTATAACAATATCATAAGTGAAAGCACGTTATTTTGTAGTCAGTGTATATTTGCCATTAGAAAGTAATTGTTGTATAGTAATTCTTATGTAAGCACTGAGCAAGTTAGTTTTAAAAGCAGAATTCATGAGTAGTAGAAGACAGGCATTTCAATTGTTGATCATATTTAAAAATATTACATCCATAAGTCATTTCTTAGTAAGAATACTGACCCTCTAATAAAAGAAAAAAATTAGTTGATATTAAAATAAGCCAATTCATTAAATTTCATAAGGGCTTATAGTACACAGATATAGACAAAAACATAATATTCTTTAAGTCAAGTGTGAAAACATTTTAATTAATTGTGAAGATTAAACTCAATTATTTTTACACAGTTGTTAATTTTACTTTAACTTTCAATAGTTCTTGAACGTTAAGTTTGAAATGTTACATAGCAAGTTTCTTAATATGTATCTATAGTAAATGCAAGCTCTCTTTTAGCATTTTAAACCTCTTAAAAATTTTCCCTTCTATGGAGAATTTCACCATCTGAGTGTTAACATTATTTGTGATAATAGAAAAAATATAATGAAACTTCTTTGTCTATTAACATCCACTTAAGTATTTTCACTTTCAAAATTAAGATGTCTATGATATTAGAAGATTGAAATGTCATTAGGCAAAGTAAAATGACATTAGTTATTCTTGCAAAATGCATTTATAAACTTCTGTTTTGGTTCAAACCGAGGATTGAACTCAGGCCCTTGTGATTGCCAGAGAAGCACTTATTCCACTGAGCCATCTCCCTGGCCCCTCATTTTATATTATTTATAATCATATTATAAGCAAAAACAGTGAAAAGGCATTTTGATATAGAGTTACATATGATTACAATAAAATTACAATGGAAAATATCTGGGAAAACATAAAGACTAAGAGTAGAAGTCATAAGATACAAACACATATGCTCATTTTAAACTTTGAGGAAGTTCTGCTGAATGATTAAGAAAAGCCTTTTCATTGTAACAGATTTTAATTCAACTATATAAAATAAATATATTATATACAATATTATGGTAGCACAACATCCTTTAAAGTATTGCAATTAATAAAATGAGTGTATACATTCTTCTACAAATACTCTTTGATGTTGGTTATCTTCTAGTTACAATCTTAGATGTTGTGGGCATAGTACTTAAAAATAAATGAGCAAATTAAATTATCTTTGTGGAACTTCTAAGGAGCGAAGAGTGATAAATAATTTAATATACAAAATTTAAAAATGAAGAAAGATAAATTAGAGAGTACTGAGAGTTCTGGGGTAATAGAAGTCATACATTAATTTAGACTAACTATGGAGGCACTTACGTCAAAGACAATACTGGAACAAAGACAAGAAAAGAGAAAAATCCAGACAAATATCTATGAGAAAAGACAATACAAAAGGACTCATGTGCACATTTTACCTTGATCTTAGTCCTTGTTACTATGAATTCTCAGAGAATTTAGATGCTTAATATTATACAGTGGTTATAACTGAAAAGGTGAAAGTACATTTTAAAAGCATTTGCTAATTAACTGTTGTAAATCTCCAGTGGGTTCATGTGCCAAAAATTCTGATGCCAAGCTATGCTCTCCAATAATGGAGTCAATAATCACAAATCAAGATCATCACAGTTTCACATTCGTAGATAATAAATATGAAGATATTCATTAATGCTGCATGGAAAAAAATTCTGAAAAAGTCTGTACTTAAAATTGCTATGTATGAATACAAATTCTTCCTTTTATTGAGCAAATAAATTTCTTCATGAATAATTATTGAGATCTATCTAAACATAAATTTTAGCTAAGCTAACTGAAAATTTTTGTTAACTAGAAAATCAATATTCTATAGTTTTATAGTTATGTGAAATTAGGCCATATCACATTGAAGAAAACAGAGCAACCACTGATTATTTTATATAATTTTTATTAAAGCAGATATAATATGTTCAATATATTCTTATAACAGAAACAAAGTTTTAATGGACAGTAAAGTGATAAAATTTATCTGGGAAGAAATAATTACCTAAGATCTATTTTTATATAGTTTCCCATATCCACTTAAGACAGGCAACATTCATGACTTAGAATTACAGAGAAATATTCATTTCTTCAATGACTGGTGTAGGCTGCTGAGAGAGGTTTAGGCCAATCATCTCAGAATGATTTTGATCAATGAATTGTTGCTGGTTGGGTAGTCGAAGTGGAAGCAAGTGATGAAGATTTGCTTGTACAAAATGGGGTGGTGAGTTGAGAAAAGACAAGAATGCAAAAACAGATGATTATTCAGAGAGGATATTAAAGTGAGTATCCAATAAAGGGGAAAATCAGTAAATCTGAGTGAAAACAAAAGCACACCTTTATTTTTAGAGAAAAAATGTTTTAATTGGATAAATAATGGAATGAGAAATCAGTGGAAATTTAAAGAACCTCTTTGTGTCAAACAAGTATTCTATTAAACTAGATCAAAGGAAAAACAAAGCAAAACAAACAAATTAACAACAACAACAAAAAAGAAAAACCAATAACCTCCTTTGCAGAATTTGAAGGAATAATCTCTTACTCTGAGACAGCCACATGCCTTGGAGGCATCCTCAGTATCTAGTTGTTGACATGCTTTCAGGGAAAAAACAAAATCCAAAGTACTGTGACCCCTAGGAAGAGGATTCTACTTATTGTTCAGGGAAGTCAGAGGCCCATGCTGCCTAGGGTTGCCTTTCTACAAAACTCAGTCCATGGGATCCTCGACAGAAGACTAGAGAGACCCTCAGTAGAGACTCAGCTCAGCTATTCCTGTGCTTTGAACATCAGAATTGAGAAAATAGCTGTGTTGTTCTAATTCATTGTGCTAGTGGCACTTACTATTCAACAGCATACAATAAACTATTCAAACAGTTTTGGTAGTGGGGTGAGGTCATAGTGGTGGTTATTCAACCAATGTTGCACCAAACAGAAACCTACTCTTTTAGACAGGAAAACAAATTTAATGATATATGTATCAAACAGTCTGAGTCAATCAAATAACTCATCGAGATACTTCTGATAGAATAAATGAAATATTATTTTGTTAATTCATTTTATGCTGGACATGGTGCTACTTAGAGAAATGGAGAAGACTCGGCACGTTATTTCTACTATGAAGTTTTATTGAATCAACTGGGAAGAGTTGTACGCATAAACAACTTATCATTTGCCAGTCAAAGACTCATAGAAGTCGGAGAGATGGCTCAGTAGGATAAGCACTTGACTGGCAAACACAAGGATCTGAGTTCAATCCCCGCTTCTGAAAAAAAAAAAAAAGGCTCATGAGAGATAGAAGAGTGAAGATTTGAGTCTACTTTGACCCTGCATGACAAAAATCATTTCTAAGACCCACCACATACAGTTTTGTGTATTTGCTACAATGTTCCTTCTACAACATTCTCCTGAGCAGACTCACTTTTCACTTCTTATGCTCAATTCCAAGCTGTTCTCTAATGATCTAAAATTGACATTTTTGTCACCAGAGTGTCTTCATTTAAAAACTCAAAATAATTTCCTAGAATAATTTTACCATGGTCACACAAAATAATTCATATTTTAAAGTTTAACAGAAAGTGTCTCAATGGGTTAATTTACATTTTAGTAACTTCCCAAGCTTAGTGAAAATGTATATGTTCTGTTCATGAATTTTAAATTCTGAGGTACACATAATTATTGTTATTTTTTCATTTTAATTGTCATTTTATTGAATCTGTGAATCAATTTGGAATAGTTAAAATAATGTATAAAATAACAATCTTATTTAAAACAAGAGCATGTTTAATTTTTTTAATATATTTTTCCATCATTTTATTGATAAACAAATAGCAATGAGACAGTTTCAAATCAAATTGGTAGGA
>NDGM011180902.1:0-15516 GCA_002564305.1 Octomys mimax | reverse complement strand
GGGGTCATGAAATTCAAAGAACTAGAAAATGCAACATCCAGTAGCATGAAGCAAATCATTGCCACATTATCTCTTTCTTTTTCAAATGTCTCAAAACTTAACTGAGAAAGCAGGGATAAAACAAGTGCACACTGCTTACCCACTCCATATTATTCATCATTAGGATCAAGCTCTTCCAAGGGGTCCTCCTGTAACTGAATAACAACATATAACGTGTTGGAAACCTCCTGAAATATTTAACATCTTTAAAGAATTCTCTGATAATTTCCTATGGTAAAATGTCATTATCCATTTCCTTACAGTAGTGGCACTGTTTCATACCGTGGTGTGCATAAATGGCTTAATCATGGTGGTGAATGCAGTGGACTGCATCAGACAGAGACAAATGGCTCCTCTACATCTGCTCATGTCCTGCCTGGCGACTTCATGGATTTTTCTGGAAATGTTAGTCTTGCTTCTACCACTGGTTCTGCTATCCTTCATTAAACAATCAGTATCGCAGGAGCTTAATATGATTCTTCCATTTATAGATGTTTAGAGGCTTTAGTTGGCTACATGGCTTAGTATTTTCTACAGGGCTAAGATTGCCACTGACCCACACCCCCTATTTTCCTGGTTGAAGATGAAGATTTCCAAGATTATGCCCTAGCTGATCATGGGGTCTACATTGTATGAAGGTATTGGTACTGGCATGAGAAGAAATTACTTATGGACTATTACTCAAAAATTTCTGGGAGATTTTTCTGTCCAGTAATGAAACTCCCACAAACAATAGACCTTGCAGCACTTTCTATTTGTATTTCTCATCTTGCTTTGCCATGAATTACCTTTCTCATTGGTGTTCTGCTCTTGATTTTTTCCCTGTGAAGATATGCCTGGATAATGAGAATCATTGCTATGTGATCTGGGGACCACTGCTTTGGAGCCTTCTCCAGGTATTGTTATCCATCCTGTTCTTCCTCATCTTCTACTTCTTTCTTTATTTTTTAATCATTTTAATGAGAAGAAAAGATAAAATAGCAATGAAACAGTTTCAAAACAGATTAGCAGGACAATTACAATAAGTCACATATTGAATATTGTTATCTTCATAGTAATTATTCAGAGGACAAGATATAGACATGTTATCTTGTCTAAACAATATTGGTACAAACTTTTTTCTTAATGAACTGAAAGAAAGTATATATATATATATATATATATATATATTCCTTAATTTGTCCCTTTTTTGTTTTTTTATCAGAGAAGTGTGTTCTACTGTAGTTAGAGAAGCTGTAGGAAGAACCAATACTGTGAACTTGGCCATACCCCCAAAATTGTTATACACATTGAATGCAATCTCTATCAAAATACCACCAACTTACCTCACAGACATAGAGAAATCATTCCTAAAAATTATTTGGAACCAGAAGGAAACCTAGAATAGCAAAGGCAATCATGCGCAATAAAAGCAAGGCATGAAGTGTTATAATTCCTGACTTGAAATTATACCACAAAGCTACTGTGATAAAATCAGCATGGTAGTGGCAAAAAATAGACCTAAAGATCAGTGGAATTGATTAGAAGATACAGATGCAACTACAACACACTTATCCTCCTTATGTTTGACAAAGGGGTCAAATTGGAAGAAAGATAGCCTCGTTAACAAGTTGTGCTGCAAAAGTTGCTGCTCTACACGCTGCAAACTAAAACTTGACCCAGGTCTTTCACCATGCACTAAACTAAAGTCAAAATGGATTAAAGATCTAAATATTAGAACAAGAACGATTACTTCTCCTACTACACGCAGCTCCATTGTGTTCTGTATTCAAGATTCCCAGAATGGACGAATCTTAATTCTGTTCTACAACTTGACAGGTGCAAGCTACTCATATATGTATTCCATCATCTTAACATTACAACATCTTAAACTAAAACAAAATGAAGGAATTTCCTGATGTGCAGTCCATGTGGTCAGTGAGAGGGATTTCTATCCATTGAAAGGATCTAGGAGTCAAAGTCTTCCTTGTATCTGTCTCTCCTATTCTGTCTCCACTCACTCACTAATGAACATCATGGTCATCTGTGTCCTGTTCATTGATGCAGCCCATGCATTCTGAGGCACGTTTACAGATTTGCTGCTTTGAGAAGAGGGATTCTCAACCCATATATAAAGAACAACAAACATCATCAGACTACATCTATGTCAGAATTCTGGCTGTGATACGGAGCTATCATTTCATAAGACAATGGTTCCAGGATCTTGGTACACAATGCCTTCTATGTACTTGGAACCTCATAATTTCCTGAAAGGGAAAAAGAGCACTTGATTGAACTTATTGTATGAGATATGTGCTGAGTTATGGATTTCCAAAGTCAGTAGTATGTCTAATCCTTTGCCTTAAATAGGGCAACAGTTGATCCCTTCTTTATCTGCAGTTGATGTTTATTCTCTTTTTTGGAGTCTTAGATAATGCAAGCAAAAAGAAGGTTGAGGACTGTGAGCCTTTCTCTGTCCCTCTGAACATGTTCCCTGTGTCCATTTTGCAGACAACCTAGAAATCATTGTAACACTTCATAGAATGTGATAAAAAGGCTCAGATGAGGAAAAAAGCAGGAGATGGAGAAGGGAGAAGAACTGAGATCTGAAGGCTCCCTTTCTATGTCCTCTACATTTGATCCTGGGATAGACAATGCCTTGAAGAGGAGGGTAACTATGCACTTGTGCACTTGTTTTTAGAACCTCTCCAATTATTTTTGACTATTAGTTCTTTCTACCACAAGGCTTGTCATTGTACTGTGGCAACACTAATACTTGGGAGAATTGTAGCATTTAGATCTTTTTAACTTCAGAGATTCATTTTCCCCTGGGATGGCTGATAATTTGGGAGACATTTTCATGTATGCTTCCAAAGTAAATTCAAAGCCTCTTATCTTTGAGTAATGTCAATGAGACAAAACTAATTCTTAGCATTAGCAGCAAAATTTCAGGTCCTGTGTGATGATGTAAACGGTAGATTTAGATTTGCTAATCATCAATAATGACACCGATTTTGATTTTTGAATCTCAGGCATGAAGTTCATACAGAATTTGCTTTAGAATTCCGAGATTAGTGCGTTTTCTTGGGCGTGAGATATGATATCTTCTTTGTCTTTCCAGGTCAAACCTGATTCTCAGAGAACAAAAGAACTGCCCCTACTTGGTTTTTGTACCTCACAGTCCCTCCATCTGGTAACCAGCTCTGCTTAGAGCAGTATGCTTGAGATGAATGTTGGTGCTGTGCAAGACGTGCTGCAGACACCCTCTTGTTCCTCTTTGTACACAGCTCAGCTAACACCTGCTGTGTGACATGGATATGTATTCCTGAAGGTGGTCACAAACAGTGGCGGCAACTGAAATTATCCATGGAGAATTGCATGGGTATTTTTTTTTTCAGATGCTGAAATGTGGTTCTCTTTCATGAATCTTTGCTCTAAAACTAAGCTATGATTTTCAGCATGTTTATAATATTGTCAAGTGTCATAGCTAAATAAAACTACAAAGTAAAATAAAACATTCTAAATACATATCCATTGCCTCCTTTCTTACAAATAATATCATTTTAGAATGCCTAGCTAATGTGCTTCTGAGTCTTGTCTTCCCAGCAGAAGTGTCTCAAACTTGTCTCTCTGGAGCACTCTATGTCGGGATTCAGCAAACCAGCCAAATGCTTTTGTGTTTTTCTCATCATGCAGGATTTGGACCCCTTTCTCTAATAGTACAGATATCATCCCTCTGCATTTAATGTAGCATGCCTGTCCAGCTTGGGAATTGAGGCTATAATTTCAGCCTTCAATATAGAGCCCTGAGATAGGAGGATTGTTCCTTACTTATTCTTCTCTCATTGCTGGGACAAATTCTTGACACTCGAATATAGGGAAGGAAATGTTTATGTAGCTTACAGTCTGTGGTGATTTCATTTCGTACACAGCTGGCTCCAAGGCAGAGTGGCACAAGGCAGAGTGAATCCATTCATGGAAGCAGCTACAAGCACAGTACAGAGGAAGTGGCAGCAGCTCAGGCTGCTAGCTAGCATTTCTCCCATCCTTACATTGTAGTGTATAGTATTTTCCCCAGGGCACGCACACCCATAATACCAGTATTAAATCAATAATAATTCACAAACTACAGAAGCCAACCCAAGAATGCATGAGGCTTTTGGCAGACATCTAGACCAAAACCATAACATTCTGCCACTGGGACCCCTGAGACTCATGTGCATTCCTCAATGCAAAAGACATTTTAATCCATGTCTAATAATTGACAAAGTATTACTTATTCAGTATTATTGAAAAGTCCAAGACCTACATCTCTTCAAAGAACTGAGACATTCTCTTAGCTGTAAGCCCCTGTACAAATTAAATTCTTTCACAATTCAATGACACAAGATCAACAATATCATTCCAAAATATATGCATGGCAGGATACCAAACATTGGAACCAAAGCAAATCTAAAATCAAGAAGGGCCAACATTAAGTCCTGTAGTTCCATGTTCAACATCTGAAACAATCTAAATTGAACTCCAAAATCTTTGCATGGCTCTAGCCCTACAGCACTTCTACTTGTAGCTCCCATGGCTTCTCTCTTAAGCCAGCTTTGTTCCCTCCTTGAAGTTTCCCTTAGATGATTCACATTCTTGGCTTTTCCAAACTTTTGGGATTTCCAAAACATGTTAAGCTTCTCATTGTGTGCTTCACACATTGCCCTCTCAGGGGCAAAATGCCTAGCCTTCCAGGCCTTCTGCTAAAATCTAGGTGGAAACCTTCTTAACCTTAGAACTCCTGCGTCCTGAGTGTTCCCCAAAAGTAGTGCCAATTAGCTGATGGCAAAGTCTCCTGCCAACTGGAGCAGTGCACACTTTCTTCTATTTTGGATGTAGGGTTGTCTGCCTGGATTGCTGAGCATTCTGACCATAATTCTAAAAAATAAATTTTCCATGCCAGAGCCATTTGTAACCTGGTGTGACCACCACCTCCATTCTGGAACTCGAGGCTCTGCAACATTCCCCTCAGGACAAAGTTCCTCACCCTTGTAACTCTGAGGATACAAAATGGGGACTTGCTACCTGCTGTGATGCCCTCAGACAATCCTTTTCATTTTCTTGTTTCTTCTCCGCAATGGAGATCCTCTCCTCTCTATCATTGCATTCCACAGCTTTATTGGAGCTTTCTTTATGCCCATACTCAAAATCTATTACATCATCTTGCTGAGCTACTTGCTCTTGGTACTCAACACAAGTGATGGGTCAGGACTCAAAGTTTCCCAGGTGCCCTTCCTCAAACGCTTTTCCTCTTGGTTACCCAGGCACCCTACCTCAAACACTCCCCTTTCTTTACCCTGGCTCACTCCCTCTTGGCCCCATGCTGAGCCAAACAATAAACAAGAAAAATGACCTCCACCTGGAATCAGCCTGTTCCAGCCCACTATTGCCCTCCACCTCTACCTGGATTGGGCTGTTCCATCCTTCAAACACCCTCCACCCAAAACTCCTTAAAGGCTCCGTGTTTTTCTTGTTTAATGCTTTCTTGTTCTGCTAGATAGCCAGTCCACTTGCTTCGACCTCCAATAAATCTTTTCGTGTCAGAATGCCTGGTCTCATCAATTGCATGGGTTCTTACCTAACTTTTGGTGCTGAAACCTGGGAGGGATGGCAAGGCCCTTGCCACTTCCTCCAGAACTGGGCCTTGCCCCTGTCAGCCACCAGCCCTTCTGAGCAGAACACACTGAGCTTCAGACATTGCCCATTGCTGATACCTACATCCAAACTGTAAGTCTTTCTGTCCCTTCATGACCCTCTCTCCTCTGCCCCCTCTCGTCTACTCTACAACTTTTGACAAAGTTTCATTTCAGCCTCTGCCTCCAGCCCTCTCCCCTGTGAATCTTTTAATGCATACCTGGAATGGATAGCATCTGAATTCCTTTAGAGTTCCTCCCAGGATTTCTGCAACAATGACATCCTTTTCTGCTCTTTCATTTTCTATTTCATCCTACTGTCACCCTAGTGAGGGCTACTATCTCTCAGCTAGATGGTTCACCTCCTGACTTTATGCATCTCAGCGAGCCCTGGCCCACTCTACGAAGTCGTATCAACACACCAAGCCACTCCTTCTTCCAAATCGTCCTCCTATCCAACCCATGATGCCTGCTTGGAGGGCTTCAACACCACCTCCCTTCTGGGACTCACACAAGACAATCATGGCCTTCAGGCTCTTTTCACTTTTTTTCCTTCCTACTCTGTCTCTGCCACCATGGGTAACTCCTCTTCAACTCCTCTCAGAAATATTCTTTTGTTATAAACTGTCTTAAGTCTGTCCTTAGAGACCTCTTAGGCATCATCAATATCAAAGTAGAATGCTTAGTTTTCCTCTGCCAAGCAGCATGGCCCCAAAGAGTTTGAACAATGAGACCCTCCTAGGGAACCCTTGACTTTGACATCTTCATTCACTTAGATAACGTTTGTCTCACCAATGGGAAATGCTCTGAGGTCCTCTGTGTCCTCACTGTCTGCTCTCCACAATCATCCTGAGCTCTACCTGCCCCTACACCCTGCCCCACAAAGCCATAGCCTCCAGGGCCACTCCCTTGACTCAGCTTCCACAATAGGTCAACACTGGAGCAGTCACTGTCTTTGCTGCTGCAAAAGCTCCTCCTTCAATAGGTGCTACTTCACTTTCTGACCTTAATCTCCCTCTTTGCTCCATCTCCCCACCTTTCTCGCATCTGGCTTTGCCAGCCAGTCCTGCATTCCTCATATTCTTCACCCAGCTTGCAAACACAATTTCTTTTTCCTCCAGGTTCCTCTTTTTGGGATGAATCGTGATCGAAGATAACACATTATTCTCTGGCTGGATGTGCTTTCTCCTTCTACAATGGGGTGCTCAAGGACAACAGACCACAAAATGCAGGGCCTTATGTCTCCAGCTCTCCCAGCCAAGCCAGCCACTCACCTTCATCTCCCCTCACTGTCCTTGCCCCTCGGCCACTTCAGTGGGTGCTGTCCTGTTACAGCAACAGCTTCCTGTCCCCTTCCTTAAAAAGCCCCTCTTGCCAGTTTCCAATCCCAGGGCTTGTGAGTTGTCAGTGCTCCTCTATTGTGATGTGTCTAATGCTTATATGCTGCTCAGTTTTCTTGCTCCTACTCAATGTTGATAACTATCAATAAGAGGTTTGGGTTTTTTCTTTTCAAATTCTTATAAGAGATTGCTGCTAATTGATCTACAAAAGTTCTGACTAGTTTCTCATAATTGCCTAACCTGACTTCCTCTGTCTTCAGTATAAGAGACCAGAATTAACTGTACACAGGTACCAAATTTGTCTGTAAAACTCAGGACCCCCATTGGATTAGGACTATAAAAATTAATTCTTAAAGAATGCTGCCACATGAGCTCTTCGAGGTATGCTTTCAAATGCAGCAAAGGACAACACTGGATATGAGCCTGCCCCAACCTGCAACCACCACTGTGACCTAATTCCATTTGTAAGTTCAAGGGACACTGTAAACCCGGCTGTCCTGTCCACCAGAGAGTGGGTAAGTCATCCAATTCCATGCCCTCACAGAAATACTCGCTACATACAGATCCATCAATGCTTAGCATGCTTCGTTTTGACACTGAAGAGGAATGACAGGGTCTGAAGTACATGCTCCAAATGAAGGTATCCTTGTCAGAATTTCAGGTCTTGTTGGACTTCTCAGTT
This sequence comes from Octomys mimax, assembly GCA_002564305.1. NCBI lineage: Eukaryota > Metazoa > Chordata > Mammalia > Rodentia > Octodontidae > Octomys > Octomys mimax. Next base: position 7,801 of record NDGM011180902.1, on the reverse strand, counting down.
AAAAAACTTTTCTTGCTGACATGGACACCACATATGGTGTTTTTCCTGACTGCTAAAGTTGCTGTACTAGGGGGCAGGGAGATAGCTCAGTTGAATAAGCATTGCCTGGCAAACACAAGAGCCTACGTTGAATCCCTGGTTCCACTAAAAAGCAAAGTAAAACAAAACAAGACAAACAAACAAACAAAAAGCAGTTGCTGTATTATATCTATACTCTCCATAGTGTGTGGCGATGGCCAACATGCATGAGGCCTTCAGACAGGCCCATTCCCTGCCGACTCCAGAAACTGATCTTCACTCATAATTTCTTATAAATCCAGCGTATTCAATACCACTTATTGGGAGAGATCTCAGTGAAAAGCTCTGTCTCTCTCTCTCACCCCTCTCCCCAGGATGCTTTTCCTAGAAAACTAACATCAATGCACAGCTAGCTCCTCCCTTCTTCTTCCCATGTTGACCACATACTTTGAGACACTTTCAGTTCTTTACTAATGTGCATCACAGTTCATGTAGCTTTTCTCTGCATTTCCCAAATTCCCAACATCCCCTAAATATCAAAGGGGACTCAAGCCCAACATTCACCCTGTGTCTCAGGAGATCAGTGCTGTGCTGCGGTCAGCTTGGCTTTGACTTAGGGCTTGAAAATAGCAGTTGAGCCAATAGGCAGCCTCTTCCAGAAGAGACACCTGCAGGAACAGCTCACTGCATTTCAGAAAGGAGCGCCAAAACTATACACTTCCAAGTGTGATCTGAGTCGTTTGGTGCCTGACCCAAGAGTTCTCCACAGTCTTTGGTCACTAAATGTGGCGACATCAGACTAAAAGTCAAAATCTGAGAGCTTCTTTTACAAGATACAATGAGTCTTGTGTCAGGGATGAGCAGATCCACTTTTTCTGGGCCAGTTTCTTTTTGATAAGGAAAGACAAAGAGGAACTGGGGAGGCCAGGGCAAAGCAAAAATATTTTGTTTGGAGTTATTTCAGAAAACATGATAAAGCCATCCGAGTGAAGGAGTGATGTGCTCCTAGTGGAGACACCACGAAATCTAGACAGCAGTCCTGTTTCATGGGGTAAGGGTCGTGTCTGTATTCCTCTGAGGGTTTACCCTTCATTGATTGTATATGGAGCTTGTGGCCAGAGCATTAGTCTTCTTAGGTATAGGGAATTTTGCAGAGCAACTTTTTTGGGTGATTTTACTAAACAGAAAGTAAATTAAGAGGGGGAGAAGTGGCTCTTACAGAAACCAGCATGACAGTTTCAGCTTCAAACTGCAAATCTGCTTAAAAATGTTTTGGTGATCATTGCCACATAGTGACTATATTTTCCACCCTTTAAGATTGTCCTGGTTCTTTGATTCCACAAGGGCCCGAACTCTACACTGTAAAAGAACATACAAAATATCAGTGTTGTAGTGCTAGGGAGATAGCTTGGTAATCAAGCATCTTCCTGGCAAGTACAGGGACTTAGGTTTCATCCCTGGTAATGCATGTTGTGCCAGCTCAAGCCTGACCCAGCCACTGAAACCAGGCATGGTGGTGCACATCTGTGATCCCAGGTATGTCTATGTTGAGACAGAAGGATCACTATGAGTCAGAGTTGTGTAGTGAGATTCTGTACCAAATAAAGAAAGAAAGATTTTTAAAATATTACTATTGAAACAATTAAAATATTAAAATATAAAACATGAAATTCTCAATATTTCAAAAAAAACTGCACTTATTTTCTCTAGAATTGGTGGTTGATGTGGTGTCTATACATATATGTTACCTTATCACCTTGTTTTTATATGTAGTAATACTCAGAGTTTCATGCTATAATATTTTGTTATAGAAGTATTCTCAATTTTGGGAAGTTCTGATTTTCTCAGCATTTGTACATTAGAGAATTACTACATGCAATTTCTACATTTCTATCCCTGGCACATAATGATAGCAGAAGTTATCTTTTTCTTTTCAAGTGACTTTTGAAGAATTTTGTTAACAATTGTACATTTCCTCATCACAGACCACACATCATCACTCATGGTGATGATGAAGAGTTGGGAGCTCTGGCTGGTTCTCAAGCTGAGAAGAATCCTGTCAGTCTTCTGAAGGCATCCAATTCCACTGTTTGCATAAGGTGACAATGAAATCTAAGAATTAGATAATGCAAAAGACATGAGCAGGAAATAAATTGCTGCCACACTATCTCTTTCTTATTTGAATGTCTCAGAATTAAATTGAGAAAAAATGGATATACATAAAGGAACAACTCATTCCTGTTCCATTAAATTCATGATTGCAATCATTTTTAGATGCTTAGATCAGTGAGCTGTCATCCTAACCCTATGATGAGAATCTTTCTCTTCAAAGGTGTCCAGTGCTAGCTGAAGAACAAGTTTGAGTAATAGAAGCTTCGTGAAAATCTATATGTCTTTTAGGATTTTCTTCCTCCCTGCAGGCTAAGATATCAGCTCATTGGCCATTTCCTGATAACAGTAGTGAAGTTTCTTACTGGGGTCTGCTTGAATGGATTCATAGTTTTGGTGAATATGCTGGATTTAATCAGGCAGAGATAGATAGCTCTGTGCCTTTTTATTTGTTGCCTGGTAATATCAAGGATTTGTCTCCATTTGCTCATATTGCTTGTGTACTTGATAGTTTTCTCCTTCATCAAAAAGTCAGCTATGAGTCATCCACATGGCTGACACTGAAAAAGGATCTACAAACTGCAGTACAGGGTATCAGGCTAAATCCTGAGTGGATTTGCCTGACCTTGTCAGATAAAAAAGTTACATTTCTTGTTATATGGGTCTTGCTTTATCTTGATCTTAACCGTCCAGCAGAAAAGTATAAAAATTAAGTATAAATAGGAAAGCCATACCAATTTGCTCAGCTGTGAAAGGCTGAAGTCAACAACTTTTGACATCGCCAGTCCTACAGAAGAACCACTACTATTATGGACTCCTGGACTATATTGGATTAGTTTGCTGAATTTACACACATACAATATTTAAATGACAATGGAATATCCATTTAAAACAAAACTGAACAAAAAATGGGATACAAATGGAGGACCATTTTGTATCTGTATACACAAAATAATCAAGATAGATATACAGCTATTTTCTCTTAATTCAATGAGAAGAAATATTAGTACTAATATTGCAGACAGGATATCATGTCTGCATCTTGTACTGTGAATAATCACTCCAAACACAGCAATATGCAATGTATTAATTATTGAAACTGTCCTACTAATCGGTTTTTGAAATTATCTCATTGCTATTTTTTCTCAATAAAATTAATTAAAAATAGAAAAAAATATGTGCGTTGTCTTTTTATTGTGTTGCTAATTTATTTTAACGTGCAGAAAGTTCACAGTAAGAAGTGTTCCCAGTTAATTATTTCAAGTTTTTCCTGTGCAGTCTGATTTTTGTTCAAGAAATGTTTGTCTACCCTTATGGCTTCAAGATTTCCACATACTTTCTCTGGACAAGGTTTAGTATTTCTTTTTCAATGTTTAGACCTTGATCCACTTTGACTTTAATTTAGTTCATGTCAATAAATATGGGTCATGTTTTAGCTTTTGGCATATAGAGAGCCAGATTTTCCAGTACTATTTGTTAAAGTGGCTATCTTTCTTTTTCTTTTGTATTCTCTCAAGTTTATTGTCCATTCTTTTTCTTTTATACTGCAAACATGAGCACAACAGTCAACATTTTTTTCTTTTCTTTTTTTTTAGCATATTATGTTGTGCATTTTTTATTCAAGACAAGGCTGTCTTTCTTCCAGTAAATTTATTTGGCCACTTTCTCAAAGATAAGACAGCTGAGTTTGTTTGAACTAGGATCTGCATTTTCTATTGATCCTCAGGTCTATTGTATTACCAATACCATGCTAATTTTATTACAGTAGCTTTGTAGTACAATTTCAAGTCAGAGCCAGGAAGATGGCTCAGTAGAGCAATCTCTTCTGCGGCAAAAGCAAGGGCCTGAGTTCCAGCCACAGTTCTGACAATAAGAAAAATAATAATTTCATCTCAGGGATTGTAATCCCTTCTGTCTTGACATTGTTGCCCAATATTGTCTCTGTTATCTATGCTTTTTTCTGGTTCCAAATAAATTTTAGGAAAGATTTCTCTATGTCTTTGAAATATGTTCTTGGTAATTTGATAAAGTTTACATTAAAACTGTACTACAATTTCGTAAGTATGGCCTTCTTCCCAAAGTTGACTCTTCCTATTCAGGAGCAAGGAATATCTTTATATTTTCTGAGATCTTCTACGATCTCTGCTTTTATACTCGTATAATTTTCATTGAATAAATTGTTTATGTCTTTTCTTAGATTAATTCCTTAGTATTTCATTCTTTGCAAAGCTATGGTAAAGGGTATTGTTTTCTAATTTTTCTTAGTGTGTTTGCTATCTGAGTAGAAGAATGCTATTAATTTTTGGGAATTTACATTACTTTCTGCTACTCTACTGAATCTATTCATTAATTCAAGAAGCTTCTTGTCATTGTTTTTGGGTCTTCTAAATAGAGAATCATGTCATCTGCAAATAATGATAGTTTAACTTTTTCTTTACCTATTTTATTCCTTGTATTTCTCTCTCTAGTCTAATGACTTTAACTAATGATTCTAGAACCATATTGAATAGGAGTGATGAGAGAGGACATTTTTGTCTTGTATCACATCTGAGAGTAAAAGATTTCCGTTTTTCCCCATTTAGAATTATGTTAGCCATTTCTTGTCATAGATAGCTCTTACTAGATTGAGGTAGATGCCATCTGTTTCAATTTTTTGTAGGACTTTTATCATGAATGAGTATTTGACATTGTCAAAATCTTCTGCATCAGTTAAGATGATCATTTGGTATTTGGATTTAGCTATATTGACATAGTGTATTACATTCATAGATTTGCGTATGTTAAACCACTTTTACATCCTGGGGATGAATCCTACTTGGTTATGTGTTTAATCTTATTCATGATTTGCTGTATTCTATTTGCTAAGATTATATTCAGGATTATTGCATCTATTTTCATGATGGAGCTTGGTCTGTAATTCTCTTTTTCAGTTGCATCTTTCGCTGGCTTTGGTGTCAGTATGATACTTGCCTCCTGAAATGATTTTGGGAGTATTTCTTCCTTTCCCATTTCATTGAAGAATTTAAAGAGTATAAGGATTATATCTTCTGTAAATTTCTTGTAGAATTCATTCCATCAGACTATGACGTTTCCTTGTTGGTGGGTTTTTTATTGCATCTCTTAATTCATTGGTTGTTATTGGGTTATTGAGATTTCTTATATCTTCTTGATTCACTTTTTATAATTGTTATCTTTCTAGAAATCTGTTCATTTCTTCTGTGTCTTCAATTATGTGAGAATAAAGATTTTCAAAATAGCTATTGATGATCTTCAGAATTTCCACAGGGTCTGTGCATTATTTGTACTCTAGTCTTTATAATTTCCTCCCTTCTTTGGACCTTGGGTTTGACTTGGTCTTCTTTTTCTTCTGGATATTTTAGGTGCAGAATTAGGGTATTCATTTGTTCCACTTCTGTTTTCCTAATGTGTGTGTTCACAGCTATAAATTTCCCAAGAAATTCCTTCATTGAATCCCATAAATTACACTAAGTTGTGCTTGAATTTTCATTGAATTTTAGATATTGTTTCATTTCTTGTTAATTTCATCTGTAACCCATCAGTTGCTGAGGAGGGTATTGATTAATTTCCGTTTATTTCTGGAGATATTGTGGAGAGTTTTTGTCATTTATTTCCAGTTTCAGGGCACTGTGGTCAGATGATTCCCTGCATATACTTAAGCACTACCTATGGACTGGTATGTGGTCAATTTTAGGAAATATTTCTTATGCTGCTAAAAAGAATGTGTATTCAGATGTGGTTGAGTTAAACATTCTGTGTATGTCCACTAAGTCCACTTGTTCAAAGGTTATTCAATTTTTCTACTTCTTTGCTATTTTTTGTTTTTGTTTTTGTTTTCTTGATCTATGCTTTTAGGACAAAGAGTTGTTAACGTCTCCTGGTTTTTTTTGTTTTGTTTTCCTTTTGAGATTTTATTTATTTATTTATTTATTTATTTATTTTTTGAGGTCCTGGGGATTGAACTCAGGACTTTATGCATGACAGGCAGGCACTTATTTTACTGAGCTACCTCCCAATCCCCCAATGTCTCCTGTTAAGAATGTGGCTTTGGATATTAGAGTTTTCATGTCCATTATGAATTATCTTATGCAGTTGGGTACTCCTGTGTTTGGTGTTTACATAGTTATGACTATTACTACTCCTCTTGTATTTTCTATCTAACTAGTACATAGGGACCTTCTTCATTTTGTTTGATAATTATTGCACTGATGTCCAGATATTGTCTAAACAGGATTGTTAACCCTGCTTTGTTCTGAAGTCCTGGGTCATAAAGTACTGTTTTCCATCCTTTGACTTTCAGCCTGTGACTTTCTTTATGCATTAAGTGTGTTTCTTGTGTACAGCATATTGGATTTTGTTTTCTAATCCACTCTGCCAGTCTCTTTCTTTCACTTGGTGGATTGAGTCTGTTTACATTAGCGAGTATAACTGAGATATATTGACTTATGTTTGATATGTTATCTGCTGATACTTATCTATTTTTCTCCTGAGTTTAACTGTTTGTACTTTTTAGTTGGTTCTTTCCATTCTCATTCATGTAGTTATGTTAATTTTGATCCCTCTAGAATATCTTTTCGTAGTCCGTGTAGGATTGGCTTTGTCCTCATGAATTTCTTTAGCTGTTTTGTGTCATGGAAGTGTCTCAGTTCTCCATTAAACTTGAAAATGAGTTTTGCAGGATACATCAGTCTGGGTTAGAACTTTTCTTTCCTTTCTATTTTCTTTTCTTTCTTTCTTTTTTTTTTTTTTTTTCAGAACAGAGGATTGAACGCAGACCCTTGCGCTTGCCAGGGAAGCGCTTATTCCACTGAGCCATCTCCACGGCTAAAGAATTTTTATTTTCTTGCAAGACATGAAGTTCATTGCCTCATACTCTTCTTGACTTGTTGGTTTGTGAAATCTGCTGTTATTGTGATGGGTTTTCCTTTAAATGTGATCTATCTCTTTTCTCTAGTGGCTTTTAGTACACTGTTCCTGTGTTGAATATCTGGGATCTTGATTATTTCTAGTTGTGCTTTTAAGTGCATTGATGTTACTTGAAGTTATATATGCCTTGGTTTCCTGAGTGTCAGATTGTTTCTTCATATTTCAGGAGGTTTCTTCTATTACTTCTGCCCATATTCTTTTTGTATCATTTGTGTTGACTCGTTCTTTCTCATTGATGCCAAGTAGTCTTTTTTTCTCTTAATCCAGGAGACTATTTATTGTGGAAAGAAAATTTCTTTAAGTATAACAGGGAACACAGGAAACGTGGTTTACAACTTAGCCATTACAAAAGATGTGCTAACTGGGGAGGATGCTTTCACTAGCACAAATGATCAGCTGACCTTTCAGTGCAACTATGTTAGCAAACTAAAATAGCTGCGATTAGGGCCTGGAGGGAACTCCTTTACAAGAATATAACATCCCTCACCATGGCTTCTATTAGGCAAGGCCATAATGAACCTCTCCAAGATTTTGCTGCAGGTTTGTTGCAAGCTACTGAAATTATCAGCGACAGGGACACTAGTGAATTGATAGTTCAAATTTTGCCCTTTGAAAATGAGTTAAATGATGTAGAGAGGCTTTAAGAGACCATTAACAATGGGGCTCTGGAGATGGCTCAGTGGAATAAGCGCTTCCCTGGCAAGCACAAGGGTCTGAGTTCAATCCCCGG
>NDGM011180901.1:0-16584 GCA_002564305.1 Octomys mimax | reverse complement strand
TCAGAAGGGAATTGGAGTAGGGTGCACAACAAGTGGACCCTACCGTGGTGCACTGGGCCTTAGGTTTCTATAAGAAATATACTTCACTTTTAAGTCAGATGCATCAATTGTTCAAAGTAAATTTCCCCATTTTGTCCACTGTTTTTTATTTTGTAAAAACATCTTTACAGAGACTCATTTTGTATGCAAATTGAAATCCTATCAGCCATTGAACTATACAAATAAAGCCAATGTGGTTAATTAACAAATGTGTTTTACAGCTATGAAATAACTGCTTCACATTAAATTACATAAGATGAAAGGATAGAGAAAATCAATCAGTTAGTGGCTTTTCTTATTTTGACCTGGGGCCATCTGGGAATAATCCTTCATTCTGCAAAATAGATTTACAATGGAACACCATCAGGGAGAAAAACCAGGCAATGGCACTGAGTCTCTGATGAGTTTGACAGACTACAGAAATTCTCTTATTTACTGAGTTAGGATGATTTTTAAATGATAATTTATTTTTATCTATTTTTAAAACACACAATTATATGCAACATAAGCTTTGTGTAACACGTAGTGAAATAAAATTGATAAAAATATGGATATTAGTGCTTTTCTGAGACTGATAAAATTTCATATTCATTGAAATTCATCAATACACTTGGGGGTAAAAAAAATCAGATCTCTCTAGACTAGTCAGGAGTGTCAGTTTCAATTGTAAGCAAAGACCAAACATTTTGTATACACTGGGCAGGAAGGAGGCAGCCCCCGTGAGCAGGTAGCGCACCAAAAATGTTTGGTTTCATGGTACAGTTTGGGCAAACTACCTCTCCAAAGTCTATTCGTGCTGGTGGTCCTGACGCTGCCATTGCTGGTGCCCGAAAAGCTGCTGTCTCCACATCCTCTGCTGTACGTGTCACTGTATAGTCTCAGGCGATTGGGCAAGGGGGCACTGGATCTTCAGATGCTAAGATGAGAAAAATCAATTTCAATGCCCAAAAGATGGAACACCTAATGCAGAAGGTGACTAAAATAATTACCGATTGGTCTGCAGACAGGGAAGTAGAAAGTTTACTTGTTTTAATGTAATTTCATAAAAAGTTGGTTTTAAATAATGGTTTGTAAAGAGGTACAGCATAGGAATAGAAAGGGAGATACTAGATGAAATAGAATCTAAAAATGAAAAGCAGAGTGGAATTGGGTCTGATGGGAAAAAAAAAGCATGATTCCAGATAGGAACAAGCAGAACTTTCACATGATGACCAACTAATGATAAGTCATTGTCATGAAAATAACTGGCTTAAACCTCCAAGGTAATGTTTGCTCATTTAAATTAACTCTGTTCTACAATAGCCAGCATGATTGATGCATACTGTTTAAAATGTACCAAGCTTAGACCAGACCCAGTAATATTTTTGCCATGGATTTCAATGGTAATCTTTGTTTCTTTGAAAATGACAAATATCTGAACTTCTCCCACAGTGTATAAAATTTTTCTTCTCAGATATAACAATTATATTTAGAATGATTCAATTTTTCATAATGCTTAAGAGATTTTTGTATAAGAAGTACATCGCCAACGGACATCAATGATACAATACACACATGCCTGTGTGTGTCTGTAGAGATGAACATGATGCAGAAAAGCACACACAACTCATTACGTTGAAAGAATTTTGATTAGAAGAGTGTCTTGGTTTGTAAACTCATTCTCTTTCCATTTATTTTCTATTTAATGTATTTAAATAATAACCTTTTCTGGGTTTCTTATTTTAATAAAAACACATGTAATTTGCATCCTTAAAGAATTTTTTTAAGCAACACAAGGATATATTTGAAAAAATCTTTCATAAAAATATTTATCATTTTGGAAACACAGTCATAACTCAGAGTAATATACTACAACTATCTGGAATTAAGGCAGTTAAGAAACCATATTTTTATTTAAAATCTGGCGGTTTCATACAGTCACTTTTGCTGTGTATGCACCTGAATCTGTTCTGTTTGATATAGTGCAGAGTGACAAATGATCAGAAATTGTGACGGGTTCTTATTGAATATAAATTTTCAGCAGGAGTCATTCTGAATCAATTAATCATGCTATTTCTTTCATTTTTCTAAGAAAAGACACCAGTAATATATTACAATGAATGACTTTATACATATTTTGTTCACAATTTTTGATGTACTTTACTTTGTTCAAATTAAGTACTATAGTTTCATTAATGTATAATAATTTTAAAATAGGACTGCACTGAACTCACAAAACACAAAGCAAATTATGATTTCCCACAAAAATGAAATTATAGTTGTACATAATGTTCAGTGATGATCGAATACCTTAGTTTCATTAGAAATTTCTCTGCTTCATCTAGACTTATTTATTTTCAATTAAAAAATGAAAATATAATATTTCATTACAATATTTTTACATACACTGAAATTAGTGCACATTAATCTTAAAGCATGTTTATATTTAAAGGCAACAAATGTTCTTAGATCCATATGATTATTAATTACATTGGTAAAACTTAGCAAATGCTCTAAAAGTTGAAGGACTCTGTATACACTCTAGGAATGCAGAGACCGAACACATTACCCAGCTGTGTAAGTTTAATGGACAGCAACACATAAACGGATTCTTAGTGAAGACATTTTGTCTTTCAAAATATGCTAGAACTTTGGATTTATTTATTTTTGTACATAACATTAGTTATTTAAATGGGCATTTATTCTCAGGTTTGACATGATTAATTTAACATTATCTTTTCTCGCCCATGGATGCTTATCAAACCCAAATTCTTACTGTTGTAATATGTGGAAAATAACATTATGTGAAAAATATTACAAAGAATATTTATCTCTTTACAATTAAAATATTTGACTAGATTTCATAAACTAGACATGAATAATGTTACATAGCTGTAGTACAAATCAAAATTTAAGAATAATTATGCATTTTCTTTGAATAATTTTAATGTGTAGCAGTAGCTGCTAAAACTTAGAACTATTAGATTTCAGTGTTTTGTTTCACATCTTCTATCCTTATTACTGTCCTTCTTATAGTTCACATAGATTATTCTAGAATGAAAGAATCTAGCAGCACAGTAATATAGCAGTCAGCATTTGATCCCACTGTGGATCAGATGAAAATTCAATACCAGATGAAAGCTTAAACTATTACAGCACATGGTTTGACCTTGAGGACAGGGTACAAGTACAAACATTTTCTTTACACAACAGTGTGATCAATAGATAAAATTTCTTAGACAAGTAACCTTTTAGTCTTTAAATATATTGCATAAATGTTTCCAATCTATACATCATTTGAAGGATGAGAGCATTGAAACTCAATGAATTAAGAATATGTTATTATAAAATGGAGTCATTGGCCAGTGCAGAACTTAGATAACCAGTGAGAAAACTTAAACTATATGTCTTTACATGTAAAAGGCTGAATTTAGCAAACACAGGTTTTAAAAACTCTTTTAATTTTTTATGTGTTTGGTAGAGGGTCTCACTATATAGCTCGGACTCATAGTGATCCTGTCTCAGCCTTCCCAGAGCTGGGAGTACAGGCATGCACCACCACGCCCAGGCTTAGTTGCTGGCTCAGCGCACCCAATGGTGGGGTAGTGTGGCATGTGGTACCAGGGATCAAGCCTGGGTCCCTGCACTTCCCTAAGCAGGCAGTTAGTCTGCTGAGCTGTCTCACCAGCCCTTTAAAGTAAATGCAGCTGTGTTCAAACTAAATCAACTTTTCAAATATCTTTATTCTAAAGTATATCATAACATTTTGAAATAATTTGTGGAGAAGTTAAGGTATTCTAAATGAGCTTGATAAATGATTGGGAGGTTGTTTGTCTACACTTTCAAATCTCCCCAAGAACAAGGAGTGAGTTGCAGTGAGGAGAATAAAAGGAATATGTTTGGAAAATTCAAAAAATAATTCTGAGAATACCTGTCTTTTGGATTTCCATGTTTCAGTAAGAATCTACTGTGAAATGAAAATTGGAAATTCTAGGTAGAGGGAGCTGAATGTATAAATCTATTAAAACTTTCAATGAAATGACTTGCTGGGAGTGGTGAACTGCGCTTTCACGTCAGGATTTAACATGAGAAGGGTGGCGGGGAACTGCAGTAACTTCCTGTGTGTCCTCAACAGCTACTCCAACATCACACTTTTTGCCCAACCTCAAAAAAGGTGTGTTTTCCTTTACTCAGTCAAAATTCCTACTTGTCCACCAGATCCTAGACTCGGTCACCCTTTCCTAAGGATGATCTAGCTTCCTAAAGTTTTCTCTCATCCATCTTTCTGGGTTCTCTTCTTTACCGACTCCTTACTCTTCAGACGTGTGCAGTTTGCCTCTCCCTCTGCCTTGTTTTCCACTGTACCTAACACATAAGTTAAAGTTCACTCCTAGCTCACTGCACCACAATGCACTGAGCATCTACTGCGGATGGACAGTGAAGGGTACAAGGGCTACAGCGACAGAAAGTGATAGGACACGGCAGGAATCACAATCAGTTGTCTTGATCCCCTTCTTTTTCTAAAAAGGGATGTCTATTAATTTCTACCCACCATACACTCATAACCTCATTGTACTGAATTTCAGGCACCTCTATTTCTCAGCTTCTATGGTACAGAAAGTGCTCTGGGACTTGATCTATCTATTGTCCTTTGGCTTCTATTAGTTCAGATGCTCGACTTTTTTGTGCTACTATCTTTATATTCTGCAAATTAAAGGTAATGATCATTTCTTAGTTTATTGTTCTGAGAATCAAAATGAAGTACAGTACATGATACACTTTAGCTCTTGTCTAGCACAGAAAAGCTCAAAGGATTATTGTTAGGTATCCATGTTCAAAACCTTCTGGTTCCAATCCAACCAAGACAGTTCAGTTTTTGTCTTTAGAATCTCTTTGTTCCTTTTTACTGATTATTGCCCTCATCAAAGCTCTCTTGGCTTCTGTGACAAATGACATGCCTGCCTCACTTCACACAGCATTGTTTCCTTCATGGGCTCCTTCTCTGCTTGTCCTGTAAAAGTTCCTTTTTCCTTCCTCTAAATCTATTACTTTCATCACTGAGCCCATGAAAATCTACCCCTAAAGTTTCGAAATAATGAAGGTACTAATGAATCCTACATCTAGACTTTCAGTCCAATTATTTGCCTTTGAACCTTAAATTCTTACATCTGACTGTATTCTGGCAACTTTAATTGGATCTATTTTTCCTCCAAACCAGCTCTTTACTTTTTGACTATTTTTTTAACTTTCACTGACAGTGTCACCATCTCCTGGGTCATCCAAAGTAGAAATCTGGAGACACAGATGACTCATGCACTCCTTCCACTCATCTCGAACATGAAAATAACTTTAAAATTCATTGATTTCATTCCCCAAATATTTCTGTAATTGATCCCTCTCTCTTCATCTCTTCCAACATTGTTTTATACAATAATCTTGTTTTACCTGGATTATTGCAATAACTTGGTAATCCATCTCTCGACACAGGGAGATGTCTATCTGTCAACCAAAGAGAGAGGCCTCTGAGGAAATCAACACTGCTGGCATTTTGATCTTGAGTTCTAACCTTCATAAATACAAGAAAGTAGATTTCTACTGTTTAAGGAAACCAGTGTATGGCACTTTCGTGTAGCAGCCACAGCAAAAGAAAGTGGTGCCTATGTGTTTCTTCGACAGTTTCCCAAAATACAAGGGAAAGAATCTTAGTATAACAAACCTCTATACTGCAACCACATTTTCCCATTGCACTTCCTCTCAATGATCTCTCCCATAATGCTTTATTTCCATAACCCTTAATGGCTTATAGTTCCTTCGTATACCATATTCCTTAGCACTGCACCCACAATGCTTCAGTGTGGAGCTTTTACTGGAGCATTTCTTATCTAGTCCCTTAAACGAAGTTTAGCTAACATATTTCTAAGAAACCTTCCTCACCTTAACTGATTTTAAGTAATTCCATAGAAAACTTATAAAATAGTTACATATAACAAAGGAAAAACTAACACGAAATTTTTACCCTAATGTGGATCTTATAACTGTCTAATACTTTTCCTTCTAGCTTTTGCAGTGATTTTGTTTATATGATTGCAATTTTACTGTACAAATAATTTTGTACCCCATTTTTATTTGAGTCGATACTCTCTGAGCATTTATCCACCATTAAATTGTTAATGGCATCATAATACATCCCATCATGTTGGTTTATGTCAATAAATTAAATCATTCTTCTGTAACTAGCAATTCAGAATATGTCATTGATTGCCCTGGGCTTAATGAACTGTATGGTCTGATTCCAAAACCTCTTAACTCTGGACCTTTCTCCGGTTTCTGGACATCCATACTACTTGGATTTTTTCATCTGTTCATTTCATTAAAATTTAACTAGTTCACAGCTTGGTTTTTTCCTAGAATCTTCCTATCTTGCCAAATTTTGTCAAACATTTTCTATATGTTTATTGTGCAACAGTTCACCCAAATATCAAGAGCCAAGCACTAATTGATTTAAATGCGTTCTTATGATTTCTTGGCAATTGAAATGGTCTATAAATTACTCCTCAGGCTCCTCAATTTTATATTCCTCAGATGTGCTTCATAATTGGGACTTCACCTGATGAGGTCACTCCTTAGCTTAATATTTTTGGATCCCTCAAGCCAATTTCCAACCCTTTGCAATAGCTCTTTATGATATGATTCATATACATTATGTTTCTCAATTCCTTTCTTAACTTTCTGAGGGAATTAGGCTTACTTGCCCATTCGATATCAGTGAACTTTACTGTGATTGTTACTTATGGGTCTGTTTTCATCCCCAGATTGGAAACTTATAAGACCAAGCTGCAGATACAAAAATGCATAATGTATCTAAATATCTCTTTTGTCAAAGTTTCACTACACATACAAAGTAGGAATAATATTAAAAGGTAGAAGCCTATTGAATAAAGAAGTTGTAATAAAACTCTAATCAGAACTGATTTTTTTTTTTCGGTACCAGGGATTGAACTCAGGGCCTTGCATTTGCCAGGCAGGGGCTTATTCTATTGAGCTTCTCCTCAGCCCCTTGATAAAATATTTTTATCTGAGGAAGGAGGATCACAAAGTTGAGCTCTGGCTTGCAAAATTAGCAACTTAGGAGGACACTATCTCAAATGAATGGATGAATGGGTGAATAAGTAAACTGACTAATATATAAATCAATAGGGCTGCAGATACAGCTCAGGGCAGGGTCCTGTATTGAATCCTCACTACCACAAAAAGAAGGAAATTGTAAAGTTTTCTGTACTAAGGTACTTGGTAAATTATTTATATCAATGTCCCAAATAATCTGAAAAAATTAGGTTATTCTTATTGTGATTTTAATAGGTATGTATAAACTTTTCAAGGCTTAGTTGTTTAGCAAATGTTGGACAAACAATAAACATTATTAATAACATTATTATTCTAAGAATAACCCACAGAATCATAAGCAGTAATCAATAGAAGAGCACATTCATCATTTCAAACATGGGAGTTTAATGGAACCTTGACAACAAACAATAATTGCCAAAGGAGCTCTAATGTAGAAATAATATTCCATGCTAACCAATTAATTTTGAAGCTAATTGAAACAAAAGATTGCTCTGAATTACACCATCATGAGGCCTGGTTATTATTATGGGTTTCATTATACATTATAATAATGTTTTGATATTTTCATTTTCTAGGACTATACATACACATTTTGTGAGGTGACCAAGATTTTGATCAGTAGATTAGTCCCTCTTTGCGATCAATACACAGGGAAATGTCTTCAGTGACTTGCTTATTCTGATGCTCTGAAGAGCCTTAGCTCCTTGACTGTAAGAATCCAGTGCCCATTACTCTTGAATCCTGAAAGCTCCTATTGTCTCCTTTCTGTCAGATCCCCTTAGCTTATCATCCTTCTAGCAGGTAGGATTAGTGGAGCCTGATGCTGTAAACTTAGTAGTAATTAATGATTATTTTTGAATATTGGACACAGGGCACACAGATGGTTAAAGCAACTGCTGAGACCACTACTAGTCTGTCAGTACTTGCACTGGGGATAGAGAACAGGTGACAATTTTTAGGTAAGGCAACTTGCTTCCTATATTCTTGTTGAGGGAAATAGTCACTCTTCTCAAATATTTCCAGACAAAACATCTAAAGTTGATTTATACTAGTCGGTTCTTTGCCACTGGGACATAATACCTGTCACTCACAATTTAGAGAAGAGGTTTAATCTGGCTCATGTTTTCAGGGTATTGAGTGCATGGTCAGCTAGCTCCAAGGCAGGTCAGTTACGGAAGCCTAGAATGAGAGTAGGGGAATAGTGCCAGAGAGCCATGCCAGGGATTATATATAGAACTCAAAGTCGTACCTCTATAACCCACCCAGAGACACCCGGATATGAGCTCTGGTCATTCCCCAAGTGGTGTGGAAGCCAATCAAGTTGACAGTTCAAATTCTGCCAGAACTTATTTCCATGATTTTGACATATCCTTAATCTCTCCATAATGGCTAATGCTAGCCCACAACTTTCTAATTGCAATCAGGTTCTTAGACACTTAATGACATTCATACTCTTTTGTTCCTCCCCCCCTGGGAACAGTGAATTTCCCTAGGACAGCAGTATATTCTCATTTGCCACAGTCAGTACCAACCTACACTACACTTTGTTTATTGGTATAATATTCAACATACCATACACATGGTAACAACATGATACAGTATTGCTTCTACTGGCAAGCAATTCCTTGTACCCTCTGTCAGAAATAGTACAACCACACCTTTTCTTTTTCAGTTACAAACTTTCATCATAAAAACAAGAAGATGTTAAGACTTTTAAAGCAGTATTTCTTTTGTGGTAGAAATGATGTAAATTGGTTTTTAGTCTGATGATGGAATTGCTGCCTTGCCTTATCTTCTCATGTTTGAAACATAGGACTACAGATAGCTGATATTATTTTTTTATTTTTCTTTTAACATCACTATATGCAAAGTAAATTTGTGACCAGATTGCTGAGCACTGACTGCCACATCATTTAGAACATTCAAAATGAGCTTCATTGGTGTTTGGGTCCATATTCACATTTGACATGGGTTGGGCCCGGATGGCCGCCCTAAAGCTTCATGCAGTCATGCGGGCAGGCTTTGCAGAGGTGGCTGGATCTAGAGTTTGTGATTGATTTATGGTTCAGTGCTGGGATTATGCGTGTGAGTTCTATACCTTTCCTAGGGTGAGTAGCCTGCCTACAGTATAAGGGACAGGATAGCGCTCTCTGTCTCTGTCTCTGTCTCTGTCTCTGTCTCTCTCTCTCTCTCTGTGTGTCTCTGTTTCTCTCTCTCTCTCCTTTTGCTATCTTCTGCCATGAATGGTTGTTTCTCTGCCTTGTGTCATCCTGCCTTGCAGCAAACTAATTATGGGCCGAAACTTCCACAAACTGTGATCTAAATAAGCCTTTCTCCTTTAAATTTGGGTGTTGGTTATTTTGTCTAAGCAATGAGAGAAAAGTAACTAAGATAGAATTCTTGACATATGTTTGAAACTGTGTGGTTGAATACCATTCTAGACAGCTTTATCAAGCAAATTCATCCATCTAACTATCCGTCCGTCTGCGCTACACGCTTCCTACCACTTTCTGCAATGAAGACAGAAAGGAGGAAGACATTTTCCCACAAAGGAACTCATAGGCCCGCAACTGGGAAAGGGAAATACATCGACAATTACAATACAAGGAGTTTCTTTCTTTTTGGCTAGGAGAATACAGAAGAACGATGGTAAGGCAGTCTGAGTGGGCTAATAAGAGGCTCTGGGGGGGAGTTTATCTCCACTGAACCATAGGGATAAGCAAATATGAGTATCAAAGGGTAGAGAAAGGTTTTTCAGGAAGGAGAAAAAGATATACAATCCTTAAGAGTATAATTTATGGTAACTGGAACATGGAGTGTAAAGAAGGAGAAGAGGATTGTGATTGTAGAAAGGAAGGGAAGAAGAGAAGCAGGTCAACTACTACTTAAAGGAGTCCATTTTTTTTTTTTTGAGTGCTATGGAAGTTATGAAAGATTTCAAGGAAGAACATGACATCAGACTCGTATTTTAGCATTGGAAAAGGAGAGTGGAAGGTGAAAGAGAGCAGCAGAGAAATAGGTGACTTTAAGATCTGAATGAAAGCAATGGTAATGGGAATTTAGAAAGCAGAAAACAGAACTGAGAGGGACCAGGCATTAGGGGTAATTTGACATTTATTTATGTACAGATTGCCAGAGTAATGGCTGTCTACTTGAGTAAATACCAACTTCACAAGGACAAGGATGGGGGCTTGTTTTTGCCTTCTTTGTATTTTCTATACGTAACATGATGTTGGCACAGAAGTGTCCCATTAGAGTGTTTGAGTGAATGCTACAATGAATGCGTTTAAAAGATGCATTCATCTCACTGCCTGCTGGGCAGGGGCCAGTGTCTTAGGCAGTGTGGACTCAGCAATGAAAAGCTGCCCAGGATCCCTGGCCTCCAGAGGAAGTCGTAGCAAAGGGAGCGTTAAGTCATAGCTGAGACCATCTGTGATAATTTCAATATTACATAGAAAGTAAAATGGGCTTTTTGAAATCCTCCCGGGGTGGGAGTACAGTAGGTGCTCTCCAGGGGCAGGTCATCAAAGACCTTCTGCGGAAAGTGACATTCGATTTGTGATTTGGATGATCAAACAGGAGCCAGCATCTGCGGGCAGCGAGTTCCAGACAGAAGGAAATGAATAAGGGGATTAGACAGACTTGACAGAACTTGTTGACTGATTGGGTGTGGGAGTAAGAAATAGAAGGCATGTGATGACTCACAGGATCTAGAAAAATGTTCTTTCTATTAGCTGAGTTTAGGAATACGGAGAGAAGTGCAGAGAGCGAGAGAAAGAAAGGGACCAACCTTGGTATTGTTGACTTTGAGGTACCTGTGCCTCCCTGGAGTGCTGGTGTGTTATTTCACCCCATGACAACTCTCCAAGAACAGGAAGGGTGTGGGTCATGACCGCGGAGGATGGTTACGCACCATGAAGACATCCAGATTGCACTACTGCTTGCTTTTGGTCGATTTTCCCAGGACTAATTATTTCTTTGCAGAGAACTGGAAATCTGTGATCACTATAGAAAGATTCAATTTCTGATTTTTTGGTAACACTAGTTTCCCTAGGCTCTCGTGGGATCCTACCCACTACTTTTGCTCAGCTGAATAATATATCTTATCTAAAAGAATATCCTACTAATTTTCCATATTCATCCTAGTCTTAAGGGGTCTGGTCCAGAGCTGCACAGTTTACTGCAAATAGTTTTCAATGCTATCTTGGGCCATAGGCTGTTTCCTTATGTCACAGACAGAGAAGGGTAACAATTAACCTTACTTACCAAGGGTGATTTTACGGCTGATTTTGCTGGAACTCACTTGGCTGGATAATGGCTATCCAAGGTAGATTGTGCTTTTCTATAGATGTGCTAGAGTCTGCGCTGTTACCGAGGGACACAGTTGCTGGGACTTCATAGTGACATGTTTCCACAATGAAGGCTCAACTGCAAGGAATGTCACCTGATAAAACGGCTCTACTTGCCATGCTCTCTTCAAGGCTCAGAAGGTGTGATATTTAACTTCTAATGAGAAATAAGATTTATAGGACATTAAAACCTATATAAGAAATGATGTTCTTTTTATTTTTTCATATAATCTCTTATGCCCTTCAATAAGGATTTATACATCTTTCTCATTAATATTTTGCCTTTCTTGCTAAATCTATTCCTAAATAATACTTATTTGTTGTTGCTCAAGGGAATGGAATATTTATTTGTTTATTTGCATCAGTGACTTTTTTTTTTCCACAATGAAAATAAAAGCTACTGATAGTCATTTGGTTATGTTGTCTCCAACCATCTTGCATAATAGTCCTTATTCATTTAAGATTTTCTAAGTGGGCACAGCATGATTACATGTTTCATAAAGAATGCTCAGAGCTCATGTTTAGTGGATGGCATTTCTATCCAATATTTAATAGATACAACTTAACATAACCATGTGCCAATATGTTGATCTCGAAAAATGAGTGTTAGTAAAATCTAGTCGCGGTACTTGGAGAACTGCAGAATTGCCTTAATGGGCTTTGACTCCTCCAATGCAATAGGTTCAATCAGTATTTCAAATCATTCTAGACATAAACAATTTAACAGCCCCATGCTACAGAGAGTTATTTTTATTCACATTACTATCAGTTCTTTCTAAGATTCTTTTGTCAGAGCTGTCTTTGATTTCCTAATTGACCTTTAAGAGCTCCACAGTATTGGGGTGGGGGAATGTAGCTCAGTGGTAGAACTTTGGTCTAGCATACACGAGGTCCCGAGTTCAGTCCTCAGTGCCACACACCTAAAGTAATGCAATATCTGACAAGCTCTCCAATCAATCACCTTCCATTCTAGTTTTCTCATCATTAAATGGGATCTGACAGGGATAGCTATTAAGACAGTGATGTCGTGTGAGTTAAATATACTGTATTGATAAATATAAAGTACATTAGTCTAGTGGCTGAGGGGTATAAAGCCATGAAATGATGAAATAAAGAGTCTACAGGCAAGTAAAATAGAAAATGACACACAAAAATGTAAAATATATAAGAGCTATTTAGCAAAATAAAATGAAGTAATGAACACATATTTCACTGAGTAAACTTCTGAAGTTTATAAACCAGTGATTAACAAAGAAAACTACCTAGTCAGAAAATCAATTGCATAAGAAAAGAAAAACAATGGAGAAATAGAATGGCTAATTACATTTTGTAGATTGTAGGAAACACTGACAGAAATGAATCTAGAGCTCATCAGTGGCTACTGTAGTAAAGAATCTATTCACTACACACACTCACACTGCTTAGCTCAATTTAACCAGTTAATGAAGAGAAAGTAAGACAGTTTCTCCACATATTTACATTTGCTATTAAACTCTGTTAATTTGAGTAGATTCTTCTGGAGATTTGTTTTTAAATGGGCCAAATGAAGCTATCATTTTGTCAGTTCAAAGAAACTTTTTCTACTCTTGAATTTCTTACTCTCAACTTTCTTAGACCTGAAAAGTATTACAGTTAGAGAAAGGTTGACATTTAAATTTTATAATTTACCTAAGAAAAGCTTCCCCCAAAAGATTAATTTACACTTGTCAAAAGAAAGAGACTTAAATAATATCAGAATCCATTAACCCTAATTGCCACCAGAGCAAAATAAAAGGGAATAAAGAATTCTTGACTCAACTTATAATAAAAGACTTTCCTAACTGACAAAGGAAGACAGAACATTCAAATTAGCTGTCTATCAGCAGCACATTGGATCAGAGGACCATAATTGGGGTAATTATGACTTTGATATAACATACAGTAACCATACAGGTACACGATGCTAAAATACTGTTAGAAAAACATTGGCTAGACTTTGGAAATCACAAGCACACAATTACTGTCTATGGACTAAGAGGTATTGACATTTATTATCATTCTAGTTGCTGGAGAATTTTCTTTCAACTCCAGTATGTTCACTGGTAATGTCCTCTTCTACAGCTAGTCTATATGAAGCCTCTTCTGGAGGAAGCACACAATATTAGGGGTTCTCCATGAAGCAGTGGGTTTGGTTTTGGGTTGCTCCAGGTAATCCCTCTTGGGGGATGAGGCATCAGGGAAGCTTATTTCTGTTTATGAATGGTGCCATTCATTTCCTCATCAGCTCCCTGGGACTATGAGTGTAATTTAGCTATGCACAGCAAGGCATGCCTGCAATCACGGTGCTCTACGAGGTGAGGCAGGAGAATCAGGAGCCTAAGCCCAATCTGGGCAATTAGGCAACTTCTCAAGACCTTGCCTCAAAATAATAACTAGAAAAGGAAGTGGGGATATAGCTCCATGTGAAGACTGGGTTCAAATGCCAGTGCCACAAAAAAAAATTAATTTACTGTAGTGCTGTCACTTTTTCCCTTCAAATCGGTCAATATTTGCTTTAAATATGCTCATGTATTTCTAATTGTTACATCTTCCTGTTGACTTGATCCTTTATTCTTTGTATAATGAATTTCTGTGTCTTTAGAGAGAAGACATCAGGCATCGAGGAGGTTATAAAGACAAATAAGATAAAAGGGCTCAGAGGACAGTTCCTTGGGAATGAGGGGTCACATGCTTCAGAACGCCCAGTGGTGCTTGGTCTATGGGCAGGTCGGTGCAAGGCTTTATGGCTCATGGTTTAGTAGGCGAGAGACGGTGAGCCTAACATTGGTGCTCAGGCTTCCTGAGCAGCTGCTCTCTGTGCCCCACTGTGGAACTGTCATCCGGAGGGAAAGCAGTAGAGCCAGACAGCCTTGGAACTAGGGAACCTAGAGGTCATGCTAAAACTCCAACTCAAGGATGGGAAAGAGGGGAGTGCATCAACAGGGACCTGCTGGCATGCTGGTAGTGGTATACCCTGCATGCCTTTTTCTCTCTGAAGGTATCTGTGTCTTAAATAAGGACTACTATAGTATTTGGTTCTGTCTGAGAAGCATCTCCTGGATTTTTTGCTTGCTTCTGGGGCAGTATAGCAAACATTTGAATTTATCATGCACCAACCATGCACAAGACACTGCTGGGGTGGTATACATATGCGTGGAGTCTAATGCTTATGTGTACGGCACATATGGGGAACTACAGACCAGGGAGGCCAAATCTACTATGAAGCCTAAGACCCACGCATGGGGCTAGGATATTCTGGATGTAGGCAGGGAGTAACAGGTTGAATTAAAGAAAATCTAGATTTTAATTAATTAATTAATTAATTTATTCAGTGGCTGGCTCACCCTGCTCTGAGGGTGGGGCTGGCACAGCATGTGGTGCTGGGGGTCAATCTGCAGTCCCTGTGCTTGCCGAAGCCTGTCTCAGCATGCGTTTTAGACCACTGAGCTATCTCGACGACCCCTAGATTTTATTTTGAAATCTTGAAAGCAAAAAACTCAACAGAATTTTTGATTTTTTAAAAAAAATATTGGTATATTTGTAAATTTATATTGGGTTTTAGAATACTTTAGCACTTTGCTACTAGGTTGCCAGAATAGTACATCTACCAGCTGCTTTTCCCCTGAAGCCACACTCCTTCCTTTATTACAGAGTTTTCAAGCATTAACTTCATTCTGCACACGATTCTAAAGACATCTGATTCCCCAGTGCACCAGGTTATCCTGAGTGAACTGCCTTACAAATACTTTACAATAGAGCAAAAATCATATTCCGGCTTCATTTCATGTATTCAGTAATCCCAGAGGGGGACACTCTAGACATTTCTGTGTGAAGTTACAGATGGAAAAATGTGACAGAGAACAATACGTTAAGCAAAATAAGCCAGACTCAGAAAGCAAGAACACATTTTTCCTAATATGTGGAGTCTTAAAAAGATGACATGAAAGAAGGAAGAGAACAATAATAGGAAAATGAGAGGGGTAAGTGGAGGGCAAGAGCGGGGATGGAAGCAAAAAGAGTTATGTCATTAAAAAACAAAAAGGAGAAAACAACAGAGCATTGTTCAAAGTTAATTATCTTCATTTCAGTTACATCCAAGAGTCTCAAAGACAGGTCACAGTTTGACTATGTTGATTTCCTTACTTTGTGGGTAGAATCCTGATGAAAAACTGTGTGAATTTGGTGGGATTATGCACCATGTCTGTTGCAAGGGACCTTCACTCAAGAGTCCTTCTGCTCAAGCCACGAGGGAATCATAAATGGGCGTCACTGGATGGGATCTGAGGAGGAGCCCCAACGAGGACATGGGCGCTCTGACTCGGCGCCCATGGTTTCCTAAGCCATGGGCGCTCTGACTGGGGGTCTCCTGACCCCCATCAAGAGGGTTTGTCAATTTTCCTCCTAGAAAAAGTTGTCAGAACATGTCAGCGAGAGGCACAGGCAAATTCACTAAAGAGCTGGACTGTGAGCTTACATAAGAAGAGCTTGGGCTTGAGGGGCTGAAGGCAGCCCAGCTCTGAAGATCCCCTGGGCTGGCTGCAAGGGGACAGACCAGCTTTCATGGCTCTGCCAGGGCGGCAGGGGCTGGCATTTTTCCGCTGGGTGATGAAGTCTGGCAATTTTTAGACATTTTTCTCATTGGGGGGAGATTTCCTCCCTGAAGAACATGGAATAGTGGCTATTCTTACCCTCAGAGACATTCTGGTGTCCCCTGCTACTACACTGCATCTGGTCCTAGCCCTGACAGTGGAGAGAACAGGGACAGCATCGTGCGTACACTGCTGGCAAGGCAGATGGAGAGAAAGTGACATCTCTGTTTTCAGGGGTCAGAGGTCATAGATCAAAGCCAGACAATCCCCGTCTCCTGATCCATGTGACCTACTTCATACCCAAAGCCTTATCAAGAGAATGTCAGCTTGATTTTTGCAAGGAGGTAAATTTTACTCAGGAACCAATCTTGCTGGCAATCATTCTATATGATTAGAAAATAAAGTAAAATATAAGCAAAGCTAGTGTCTCAGTTACTCTTCTCTCGTTGCTGGGACAAATACCTGACACTCAAAATGAAGGAAGG
>NDGM011180895.1:0-22014 GCA_002564305.1 Octomys mimax | reverse complement strand
ATTGTTACATGTTACCCTGTTTCTGTCTTTGCTTTTGTTTTTCTTGCTCTTGTTTTTACTATTTAAAATAAAAGAAAATTATAATAAAAAAAGAGAACGTTATGGAGGTTGGCTAACAAGCTCCATTTGTGTGTCATTCTCCTTGGATGACTAAGATCGTGCACCTCCTCTGACAGGATTGTACACATATTTGTAAATAGAAAGACTGAAAGGAAAATTAACGGGGAAATGTGAGTGTAAAATGAGAGGCTCTAGATAAGGAGCAAAGGTCATCTGAGTGTAAGAAGACACGCCCGACCAAAGCATGCATGGAGGGAAAGTCCACAACAAAGGCAGATTTATATAGGAGAGACCTGGTCGTAGAAATCTGCCTAGGAAAGTTTATTAGCTAAAAACTGTCATCTGCCTCCATGTAATGCCTCCATGTGGAAACAGGAAATGGAATCTCTAACTGAAAATTGTCTCTAAGGAGTTATAATGAGACCTCACTGGCCTTGTTCCTCATCGGATGGTTCTTAGGGATAAAAGGAACTCTATTATAGCGAAACATTATTAACTGTATATCAGCCTAGAAAACAATAACTTAAACAATAGCTTTATAAAAAGTTAATTTAATTGCATTCTTATTGGTGGACAAAGCACACTTATGAAATTTATAAGGCTCTGAGTTAGAAAGCAAGAACTGAGATTCTTGCTTAATAATGTCCTAGAAAATTATTTAATTGTATTCTTTTTCCCCATTCTTTGTAAAATATGTGCATTTCATAGCTTCTAGAGAATCTCTCAGGGCCTTTGTAAGAACTTTTTTTGTCGAAATGTAGGGGGAAAAATAGAAGACATAATTAACCATAACTGCCATTATTCAACCCCTTTTCAACTCAAGTTCAGCCTGAGTGTTGAATATATGCTTCTTTTTTTATTTTTATGTCTTTAGCGCAAGGTCTACAGGGTCTCATTACACAGATCAGACTCCTAGTGATCCTCCTGTTTTCAGCCTCCCAAGCGCTGGGATTACAGGTGTGTACCACCATGCCCAGTCTCAGTCACCATCTCAGTGTGCTCAAGGGGGCAGGGCGCTGGCATGGCACGCCAGGGGTCGAACCCCAGCCGCTGCGTCTGCATAAGCAGGTGCTTTTGTCCCCTGAGTTATTTGACCAGCCCTGATTATATGCTTTTGTTTATAGAATTTTTTCACTACTTTAAAACTTAAATATCATTTTAAAATAGTAACATTTTCTTATTTCCCAATTAAGGCACCTTCACGTAAGATTAGGCTTTTAATGTAGCTCATTAATCAGAAAAGTTCTGTTATTTTTCCCAAACTGTGTAATTAGTTCCTAGATGATTTATTTCAAGATCATTTTAATCATAAAATAGAAATAAAAGCAAAGCCACACACTGATGTTGGAATTAAACAAAACACATGGGACTTAGTATTCAGTAACAGCCCTGCTACAGACTCCCGTTCTCAGTGACAGACTGGACATCCAGTCAAGTCTATAATAACATTTTGAGGGCTAGGGAGATAGCTCAGCAGTCTTAGCACCTGGCTGCCTGAGTTCCATCCCTGGTGCCACATGCCGTGCCAGCCCCAGAACCTGGAGTGTGCCCTGTCAGCCCGAAACTGGATGTGGTGGCGCATGCCTGTAATCCCATTGCTGGGGAGACTGAGATAGGAGGATCACTGTGAGACAGAGCTGCTAGTGAGACCCTCCACTAAATCAATAAATTAAATTAAAACAATAACATTTTGAAATTCAATTCAATGTGGCTAATATCAATGTGATATTAATGTGATTAATACCAAAGTGAATATGGATCAATACATACAAATACATAATAATAAACAGTAAATGGCTAGCTTCCGCGCTAGTAAACTGAAGCCCTCATATTCACATTTTCATTCTTTCTCCACAGTATGAATGTGTTCAAAACACTTCCTGCATCGACACCATTTTCAAATACAAAAAGACTTTACAGGAAAACAGAATACCTGCTCCCAGGACTTTTTCTTGTGGTAACATGTCCAAACGTTCTAATTTAGTGTTGACACATGATTAGCCAGAGACAAAGCCTTCCCCATCTTTTTCTTCTGGGCGAGTGATATAGGAACCACTCCACATAAATGTTTGGTCACCTAAAAGTTTCTAATTGTCATTTTTTTTATTATATGTATAGGGCAAGTATTAAAAGCGAAATCTTTGTATTTATAAAATAGTTCCCAGGAGGGAATCCATGTTTCATATGTTGAATAATATTTTCTTCTCTAACCTCAAGAGGCACTGAATTTGTGCAGAAGTACTGTGTTCAGTGGTAATCAGAACCCATTCAGTTTCATAGACAGATCCTAAGTCAACGCACAAAAAAATACCAAATTTTCCTATTCTATGGTGAAATGTACTATAAAATTATATTCTTAAAAGAATAACCACTTTCTTGGTAGTTATTCTTTTCTATGGATGACTGTCTTTTATACATATGGCTTTATTTAAATATTACCTGTTGTCCATCTGATGGAAGGAAAGACAGCATAGATGATTTTTCTTGTTTGTTAAAGAGTAGAGGGGGAGTCCTATTTTTTTTTTTTTAATTTCATGTCGGCGGCCACATGCGGGTTGATTCATTATAAAATACTTTCCTACCATATGAACCTGTCATACTGCACAAGGCTCTAAGGGACTGAAACATCACCCATATATAGGCTGTTAGTGTAGTTAGTACCTGATATACTGTAGATGCCTCATAAATATGAATTTCCTTAAAGTTTTGCAGAAATAGGGATTTTTCCCTCAAGAGGGCTTTTTTTATGACATTTAGAAAAATCTAATCAATGATTTCCCTTACTAATTCTGCATTCAATAAATAGCTTTTTTTCTTATGCCTCTGTTTATTCTAAAACATGAGAGATAATTCCTACCACTTTTGGAATTACAGGAAAAGTTTATAAATGTCTACATAAAACAATAACAAAAAAATCATATACAATCTAGTGTCACAAATAAAATCTTATACTTTTGCCTTTAAATTGTGTCTTATGTGACTGCAGTTTAAAATATATAAACAGTTAAAAATTAACTATAGTTATTTATATATTTTTTAAATTTATACATAGAATATGCCCACAATTTTTTTAAACAAAAATGGGTAAGAAAATGAGTGCGTGAGGGAATAAAGGAAGGAGAGAAGAAAGGACACCGAGAGAGGGGGCAGAAAGGAAGCGTGGGCAAAGCCCTTGGGAATCCATATGATGCCCTGCAAAAACTAGAAAGGAAGAAATCAAGCATAGACTTGAGCTTAGGGATTGAGTTCAGTGGTAGAGTGCTTATCTAGTAAGCGCAAGGCCCTGGTTTTGGCCTCAGCCAAAAGATGGCGGTTGAGGGTGTGGGGGGATGAAGAAGGAGCAGGAGAAAACAAGGACAAGAGGGAGGGAGGGAGGGAGGGAAGGAGGGAGGGAGAAATTGACTTAAAGTACTGACTGTGTTTCAGCAAAAACCTGGCCTAAGAGGAAGCTGCAGGACTCCAGATGAGGTAAAAAGAAATCTAAAAGCAGAGGCTTGCTTCTTTGCTTCTGTGTGGGACACTAGGGAAGCACCTGGTGCTTACAGGGCCCTGCAAGTCAAAGGCCCTTTACACATGAGGCCTCATATGCTCCTAGGATGCGACCAAGCGTTCACCAGGGCGGGGGCTGAATCCTGCTCACTAACGCTATCCCAAGGGAGCCCGCAGAACACCTCTCGCTCACCCTGGCTCACCACCTTGGGGCTACTGAGCTTCCCCACCTCTCCAAGAGAGAGGGAGGGAAAGCACAAAGATACAAGATGCTGGCACTCATGGTCTTACAAAAACCTAAAGTGTGCAAAATAAGAGAACAAATTACTCTGCAAATGTGTGATACAGTTTTTTTTCTTCACCATTTTTCTAAATACTGACTTTAAAAGAGTAATAAAATGGAGGAGCAAATATACTCAGCAAGACTCTCAAGATAGAGAACATTGTTATCTTCAAAATAGTAGTAACCATTGTTAATTTCCTATCATCTTGTTTTGAAATTCTTTATCTTTCTATTGTTTTTTTATACTCTTTAAAATAAAAATTTTTTAAAAGAAAACTAAAGACAGAGGGAAAAAATCAGAGTAGAGTGGGAGAACCGTTCTCACTCCAGCAGTCATGGGCTTGTGCATTTCTTGTCAATTTACTATTTTTAAAGTTTTAACTCATCAGTGAAAAGAATAGATAAGCTCCCTAAGGGGAAGGCGACCAGAATGAGAAGCCTCGAGGGAAAAAGCTCAAATCGTGACTAGAGTTAGTAAAGTTAAATGGCATTACTTGTTTCACTAGCTTATTAAAATATAAATATATGGAAAATCAAATTGTGTTAGAAAGACCTCAAAAGAAAAGGTAGAATATAAGGTTTCAATGTTATTTTTAAAAAGATTTTTAATTTCAAATGTTTAAGAAAAATAAAATAAGCACTTATTGCTTATTAGATTGCAGCGATTATATAAGGCTTATTCTGTGAAATATAAAAACTGAAAAACGTTCTCATAGCTATAAAAAAATGCATGTATAAACACACACCTGTGAACACAGATATACTGGAGATCAGTGTAGAAAATTCCCAGCTTAAGAAAAATGTGCATCTAACTGATGAAACAAAAGAAGCTTAATGTAAGTTATCTATATAACTATCTATAAGGTTATGCAGTGATATAGTTATAAAATGATACTATATCCATGTCAAATTAACATACTGAGATAAGAACAATTTGCATTCTCAGGTCTGTTTTTGATTTGGGTTTTCTGTTTCATATCAACATTACATTTCCCAAATGAGTCTAGCTTTGCAGAGCAGTAGGAGCCCACCTCCTGTGGTGCACACAGAGTTCCAAAATCCTCTGTGCTCGGTGAGGTGAAGAACCTTTACTGTAAGTTCTGGTTTAAACTGTAAACAGACAAAGTCTAGTAAGGCCCTGGCCACACAACCATTGGGAAAAGATTTACAAACTTCAAAGAAGTTCAGTGGAGCTTTTCTTGTGAAGATAATCCCATAATTAAGTCAAGTTCCATTTTAATTAAACCTAAATGAAATATTCCCAAGACTCTGCATCTCAATAAGTGCCTAGTAGACACGCATGTTCTTATGCTCATATAAACTAGTGCAAAAAACTTAGATCAGTAATTATATTTGCAAAGTCTGTTTGTTTGTCTAGAGCAGGGATCTGCCTTGCAACACTCTCCTGAGAGACATTTAAATACTTTAGAATACAAGATAAGAATAATGGAGCCAACCAGGGCATGATTCTGGAGAGCTGTCCTAGATAGCTAACTTTGGTCCTACAGTATAATTAAATCTCTGATTTTGATCTTGGTCTCCTTTCCCTCCATAGGATTCCAGGGGCTTCTCAGACATCACAACCCCACTAAAAATAGCTTCTACTTATTGAGCAATTATTAGCAGTCATCAAAGCCAGGACTTTTGGCCCTTTATTGCATTAGTTCATTGCAATATCTCTGTGAGACAAGAATTATTCTCCCATTTTATAGGCAAAAAGAGCCAGGCTAGGATCTATCAGGTAATTCACTGAATAGAGCTAATAGGACTACTGGTACCAGGGTGACTGAAGAACATGATCTTATTATACTGCAAGAGAGGCAATGGATACTTGGCACACTGAAAAAAAAATTAATGTATCTGTGCGCTTTTTCATTATAATCAAAATGCATTTGGAATGCTATGGAAGCAAAGGAAAGCCAAGAGGCAAGATTTAAAAACCATTAAGATTCATTGAGCTAGAGGCTGATCCCTAGACATTCTAGGTAAAAACAACCTCTCCAGGAGGCAGGCCTCCCAAAATGACTGAATCTATTGCACAGGGGAATAACAAAGAAAATTTCCCACACAGTCCTCATTTATTTTAAGCTTCCTGATGCTGTTGTTATTTTTCTTTAATCTAAGAGTCTGGTAAATAAAATTTTAAAAAAAAAAAAAGGAAAATATTAGTGAATAGAAAGCCCTTTAAACTCAAGGGTTTTATAGGTAAATGGATGAGACTATCAACTATATTCATAAGTAAAATAAATCAGACCTGCATGTGTAAACATCATTTTGTCTCCCTAGCGTAAGAACCTGAAAGAGTAAATAGGATCTGAATAGTATAATCGATACTGTGAAAGGGAAAGAAACTGTTCAAAGGGAAGGAAGAATGGGGATGAGGGAAGGGAGAAAAAAAAATAAAGAAAGAAGGGAAAAAGAAATACATACACACAGGATAGCTTGAATAATTGTAAAGCTGATCTCTGCTAGTCTATTGAAAGGAGCAGTTAATGTTTAGATTTTTCCTCCTTTTTAGTATTTTTTACAACTTTTGACCAATTTTACATGCTTATATCTGGCAATCTGAACAACTAATTTGAAGACAACAATATACAATATAACAACCATTGTTGAATTCTTATTAGTTTATTTAGTGAAATTCTGTATCATTTCTGGTTCTTTGTTTTTGTTTTACTATTTTTTATTTTTGTATTCTCTAAAAAAACTAAAAAGAAGAAAGTGAGTGATGCAACTAAAAGTAGCAAAAACGACACATTTGGTGATTAAAAATTAATATTTTTTGCCTACCAAATTAAATTGCCAGATAATTCAATGAGCGCCCATATAACTAAGAGCATAATTCCCAGCGTAATTTTAGTCTGTAAGGAAAGGTTTATGGTGGATCTAAGGATTTTTTTCCCACCTGGTAGGTAAGCCAGAACTAATAAAGTCACTAGCTGCTGAGCTCAGAGGAAAGGGAACAAGCCTCTGTCCACAGTGGCAGCGCTGGGACATTCACATCAGGTCATTAAAAGCGGGGGTCCTTGGAGTGTGATCCCAGCACACGCAGCACAGGCATCTCCCAGGAACTTGTTAAAAATGCAAATTCTTAGGCCTCAAACCATACCTCTTAATTATCATCTCTGAGAGAGAGAGCTCTAATGAGCTCTGGGTTCTAATGAGCTCTCTAGGGAGTTCTTTTTCAAGCTAAAGTTGGAGAGCCACTGATCTAGCAGATCCGAACACGTAACAATGCCAGGCTTCACTCCAAGCACCAGATCCCACTAATTCCAGGGATGGCCAGGCAATTTTTCACCTTACCCAGGAAATTGCCTAGGAGATTCTAATATCTCAGCCAGAACTGAGAAGCATTGGCCTATTTCTTACAAGATTTGTTCCAAGTGGTACTCATACGCATAATATCTCCCCTGGAAAACAATGCCAAAACAAAACACAATCTGGCTGAATTGAATATACTAATGTTTTCCCTTTCAGTAATTCTGACCTCCAGAGAGTTCAATTACTGGATCCATTCCACTTTGAGAAATGAGACTCTACTAACTAATGTCATAATAAAGAGGAAATCATGAAAGCTTCCAGGATATGCCTCGCTGATTCAACTGTCTTAGAAAATGTTATCAAGTAAATGGAGACACAAGAAAGAGGCAAAATGCATCAAACTTGCAACTGGACTGTACAAGGACACATTTTGGGGCTACACTGGGTACTGGCCTTGTGGTTTGCAGTCTTGCCAACATGCCAAGCAACTTAGAAATGGAGAACCAACACCCAGTGACTTACAGAGGGACAATAACGTACATTTCAGAAAACTGGGTCACTTAGTACAGAAAAAACCAAAGATCAGTTCCAGCCTTATCGGGATGCATAGTATTTCTCCCTTTCCATGCAGAATGTTTCAGGGATCTCCACAGATACTCAAAACAGCAGTATGCATGGAAATATGTATAATTTTAAAAGAATTTTTATTTAGTGCACAGTCTACAAGTCTCACTATTCATATCAGACTCGCAGTGATTCTGCTGTTTTCAGCTTCCCAAGCGCTGGGATTACAGCCGCATGCCACCGTGCCCAGTGTCAACCACTGTCTCAGCGTGCCCCGGGGGAAGAGTCGGCATGGCATGCCAGGGGTTGAACCTAGGCCACTGCGCTCTGCCTAAGCAGGTGCTTTAATCTGCTGAGCTATCTGGCCGGCCCTGAACTATGTATAGTTTTAATTTTTTTCCATCTTCACTGAGCACTCACACATTGTTGCTAGAATTCTTGTACTTGGAGGTATGACACTAAAAGTAGCATGTGTTTCTTTCTCCTTCACAATTTTAGAAGTAGATTCATTTTTACTATAGATCTTAGCCATCTCAAATGCAGTTTTTTAAATTAATCCAACAACTTCTACCTTTTCACTTAAAGGAAGCTTTTTAAAATTTCCCTTTCTCATATATCACACCCAGATAGGTGTACCCATGTTTATAGCAGCACCATTTGTCATAGATAAATCTTGGAAGCAGCCCAAATGTCCATCAACTGAGGAATGGATAAAGAAGATGTGGTACTTTTACATAATGAAGTATTATTCAGCTATACAAAAGGTTAAGTTTGAGGCATTTACATCTAGACCGTACTCTGAAGCAAAACAAATCAGACCCTCATGTGCAAACATCGTATTGCCTCATTAGTGTGAGAACCCAAAAGAGAAAATAAAATCTGAAGGATACAGTAGATACTGGGAAAAAGGAATGAACCTGTTCAAAAGGAAGGAATTACTGAGTTGAGGAGAAGGATAGCAGAAGGAGTAGGGGAAAGAGAGATATCTGTGTATGCAAACAGGATGGTTTGAACAACTGTAGTAGGGGTTTCTGTTAATCCATAGAAAAGAGAAGTTGGCGCTTAATTTGTTTTGTCTCCTTTTTTCAAATATTTTATCTTTTTCTCTTCTTAATTTCTTATACTTTTTTTTCTTCTTCCAATTTTGCATGCATATATCTGGTAATATGAACAACTAATTTGAAAACAACAGCATGCAATATGACAAACTGTGAAACTCATATTACTTTGTTCAGTAAAATTCTGCATCATTTTAAATTTTTCTGTTTCAATACTATTTTGTACTCTCTTTAAAAAATAAAATTAAGAAGGCATATCTAAATTCCAATGCTGAGACTGGGCTAGGTGGCAAGTGCCTGTAATCCCAGTGCATGGGAGACTGAAAACAGGAGGATCACTACGAGTCCAATCTGTGTAGTGAGACCCTGTAGACCCTGTACTAAATATATAAAAAATAAAAGGCAAATAAATTTCAAGCATCACAACTCTTGTGGCTTTGGGGACTTTATTAAGTAAAATGAAGGTTACTTGAGAAGAAGAATTTTAATACTGCAACAATGAACCTGATAACTTAAGATGGCTAAGTAACTTGGAGGTGGGTACCAAAGGTAGGTATAGACCCTGGGAGGTATGATTCACATTCTCAATAGGGTGGAGGGGTGGTGATACATAATACTACTCAGAATGGTATGTAATTTAAAGCTTGTACATCATCCATTTCTGTAATCTTTCTCTTTCGTATTTTCTGACCACAGTTGAAATAGCAAGTAAGAGGATGGAGGGACTATTGTCCCTATACCTTTTATTCAGCCTTTGTATTTCATTTGACTCTAGGAAGCTAAGATGTATATCTGAAGAGGATCATGTTCTGATGACTCACAGGCAACTGATAAAAATCTAGGTTGGATCCAAGACCCAAGAATCTGCCAGTGTGATTGTCAGTGCAGGAGCGTCAGCAGCACCTAGGAAGTGGTCCAAAATGCAGATTCCCAGGCCAGAACAGCCATCAGCACCGCTGTGTCTCTGGCCCAGCAATTTGCTTTCCCAGCCCCTCCAGAGGATCCTGAGGCCTGCTGGAGCTGGGAGCCAATGATGTAAAGATGAAACACTCTTTATGTTTACACAGTCTGATGACACAGAGATTCCTCCTTCAAATTCTTCCCAAGATCCAACTTGGTAAAAAAAAAAAAAAAAAAAATGACAAAGGACATATCAGATCAGGTTTTTGGATCATAGAGCTGAGATCCTAGACATGATTTCCACATCCATAGAGACATTTAAGTTTGACAATACAAAGATTTTTCCAGAGCTACAGACTGGACTGATGCTTTACTACTTCTTAAAGATCTCCTTCTTCCTCTACCTGATCCACATTTGTCTATGGAATTTGTTTTGTCTCTACTACAAAGTAAATCTGTGTCATTCTTCAGGTATATTCATTATTCAGTCTCTTTGAGCAACAGTCTAACCCTGACCATGTGTTTTACTTCTCAGAATGGAAAACTTTAGCAGCTAAATCCTCATCCTGTGTATTTTACTTTCAAGAATTGATTTTTCCTCAAATTACTAATAAAGTCAATTGGTCATATGGCCTCAATAAGTATTCTCATAACAGAGAACATAAACTGTCACCACCCCAACCACTTTTTAACAAAGAAAAGGAAATGCCCACAGATGTGCTGACTTCTATTTTTTATCTGCAGTAAATTTTTAAGTTTTTCAATTATCAATGTTTAATAACTGACTAATGTTACATACATCCAAATCTCTGTTTTCATTCTGAAATACCCACAAAGATGGCAGTGATGGGGTCTGCACTTCCATGTGATAACCACAGGACAAGGGTAGAAAGTGCTGCATTCATGTAGCCTTCATATTTTAATTGCAATTATTAAACTAGTGCTGAAGATTTCATCAAATAGAACCAGTGCCAACAAAATACCAATGATGAATGAGAGTTATTTTGTTACACTTGAACCCCTTGTCAAAATCAAGAGAATAAAAGACATACTCAAGTATCTATGGGTTTTAAGAGAGAAGATAACTTTTTTTAAAAGTACAAACCATTCTGTATATGTTGAATATGTAACCAAAGAATTTGTTTTGAATAAAAAAAAATCAAAGACACCATTATGGGAAAAAACAAAAACCCTGGTCATCTTCCTCAATGGCATTACTTGTCAGGACTCCACAGATTAGTAGAGTATGCCACCCTTAGCTTATGTAATAATTCTCTTCAATCATAGTGAAAGCAATCCCTGCTTTATGAGGTAACACTCGTTGTCCATGGGTATTTTATTAAGGCACCAATTTTCCACATCAGATGCATATCAGTATCACTTGTAGAGATTTAAAAATAATGATTCTTTGGTTCTACCCCCAGAGATTCTATTTTAATGGGTCTGTGTTTTGCTTCAGTTGTAGAGATTTTTTTTTTCAGCATTCCGGGTTTGTGATAATATCCAACCAGGGTTGAGAATCACTCTACCTGAGAGATGAGAGCACTTAGATTAGGTTTGGAAGTTTTGAAGAAGCAGTACTACATTCTCCCTCAATTTCCTTTATTCAATCAAGGGTTTTTCCTGGACAGAGCTTTTCCCTGGAATTCCAAGTGCAAGGAATATCTAAAAGTGTCCTGTACATATCATTTTGCATTTCAAACTGAGAGTCAAACTTTTCCTGCTGAGGTTGACAACTGCCATGAATAAAAAGGACATGTGACAAGAGTCATGCATGTGCATATCGTCTTACAAATATGGCCCCTCTAGCAGAAATGAAGATGGAAAGTGGACTTTGCTTTACTACTTGGTAACTATCACCACAAAGTTATTTGGTTGATTACAGTTTAGCAAATGGAGGGAGATGTTTAGGCTACTGAGATCAGATAACAGTCCTGAAATCTAAAGTTTAGACTGAACAGGAAATCCCTGAAGAATCAATAACTTTTATGTAATAGGGTCGAACCAGATCACCCTTCTCGCCCACATCCCTGCTAGTTGTGGAGCGAGTGGCTTGGTGCTCTCCTCGTGTGTATCTGGGACCTCTACAGGGAGCTTCTGCCGATATTGAATGAAGAGCTTCTTTGGCATAATTTTTCTTTCATTTTTTGTCTCAGTCTCATATTTTTATATCAGATGAATATTGTCACTATAGAAAGTGTTCTGCTATTTAGTTTTCACTTTATTTTGATATTAGGAAATCTAAAAAAGTAAATTACCTTCAAATGCACTATTTGACATATCTAATAATCTTTCTATATATTTCTTTTCAGATACAATTTTAGAAATCCCTCTAAAAGAAATATCTTCAAGTATATTTCCATATTGTTCCTTCTATGCCATTGTTACTATCTATAAAGTACTCCTTTGAATTGCAATAATTTATCAAGTATATATCATTTATATTATTCACTATTTCACATATTTATTTCACATGTTATTTCATATATCTGCTATTTAGTTTAATTTTGAATTTATTCTTTTTATATCAAGAAATGAAACAAAATCTAAACAACAGATTACCCTCAAATTCACAATCTGACATATCTAATATCTTTCTGTGTATTTCTTTAAAGATATAATCTTTTTTTTTTTTTTTTTGCGGAACTGGGGATTGAACTCAGGCCCTTGCACTAGCAGGCAAGCACTTATTCTACTGAACTATCTCCCCTGCCCCTAATAACATAGTCTTAAAAATTCTTAAATTATTTGTTTAAGGGTATTTTCATATTGCTCCTTATGTACCACTGTCACAGTCTATAAAGTATTCCTTTGGCATTACAATAATATATGAAGTATATATCATCTATATTCTTCTCTGTTTAGTACATATTTACTTCATACATTATTTGTATATTCTTTGTGCATTGTTCATTGTTTAATTTACTTCTTGTTTCCTTGCTATAAAAAATGCCCCTATGCTGAGCATTTATTGCAATGACAATTTTGACTTTATCCTCATTCAGTTTACTTCTTAATCCAGAATAGGATTGCAGCATTAAAAATTGAACAATACCGAACAATTCTATTAGTACTGATAAGCTCCAAAGTTAGTTTTATGTGGTCCAATGCAGAAATATATGTGTCTAGTGGCTTTGTGGAAAACACATCAGAGGATCATTTTGCTCTTTCATATTTTTTAAAATGTTTTTCTTCTGCCTTCATAGGTACATTGATCTTTCCCTGGGTAGACCTTTCTTTACTGATTACATAAATAAATTTGTTGGTCTTTTTTCTTTTTGATGTTTCCTAGCACTTTTAAATTTATAATTTCCCTTCTGAAAGCTGACAAATACTCAATTTTATTTTCTTTTAGTTTTATCTATTCACATATTTACTTTCAGGAATTGTTTTTGTGCTTTGTTTTTTTAAAACAATTTTATTGAGAAACAAATAGCCATGAGACATTTTCAAAACTGATCAGTAGGACGGCTTTAATAATTAATATGTTGCACATTGTTGTCTTCATAGTGGTTATTTATAGTACAAGATGCAGACATGATATCCTGCTCAAACACTATTAGTACAAATCTTTCTTCTCATTGAATTAAGACAAAGTAGCTGTATATTTATCCTAACTATTTTGTATATACAGACACAAAATGGTCCTCCATTTGTGTACCCTTTTTTTGTTTAGTTTTGTCAGAGATGGGTATTCCATTGCCAAATGATTGTAGTAAACTACATAAAATGTGCAACTCACTAAATCTATCCTGTTTTTTTGTTTGTTTGTTTGTTTTTGTACTGGGGATCAAACTCAGGACCTTGCACTTGCCAGACAGATTCTTATGCCACTGAGCTATTTCCCCAGCGCTATCCCCTGTTTTTAGGGAGAAGGACTGTATCCTAGGTGCTTATTAAATGGTCATTTACTATGCTGCAATAATTCATATCTTTTCTTAACTGAAAGAAATTTAAAAATATGTTTTTTAGTCATTTATTTATGTGTTTGGCACAGGGTTTTGCTATACAGTTTGGACTCCTAGCAATCCTCCCGTCTCAGCCTCCCCAGCACTGTGATTACAGGCATGTGCCATCATGCCCAGTTTTGGTAGCTGGCACAGCATGCCTAGGATTCCAGGACCAGCATGGCATGTGGTACCGGGGAGCAAACCTGGGTCCTTCTGCTTGCCAGGCAGGCACTTAGATCACCAAGCTATCTCCTGAGCCCCATGAAATCAATATATATTTTTTTAAATTTATGTATTTGGTACAGGACCTCACCATGCAGCTCAGACTCATAGTGATCCCAGTGCTGGGATTACAGGTATACTCCACCACACCCAGTCTTGCTGGCAGGCTCAATGCCCAGGGGTGGGGTGGGGCTGGCACAGAATGTGGTTCCGGGGATCAAACCCTGGTCCCTGAATTTGCCTAAGCAGGCACTTAGTCTGATGAGCTATCTCACTAGCCCAAAAGCAATGTTTTAAGTACTTTTATTTATTTATTTTGCTAAAGACCTATTTTGGATGCAATGAAATGCTTATAAACTTTAGTTTTCCTACTAGAAGTATGTTGTTAATTCACATTTGATCTTTGTTATCTAATGTCTAACCAGAAATGTCATCCTTTGTTGATCACTTCTTAGATACTACATATATTTGCTTCCGTGATGAAATTATATTTTTTATTATAATTTCTGATTCTTCCTGGTGAGGCATTTGTTGGTTCTTTTAGAATTCTTTATCTTGAATTTGTCTATTTCCAGAAATACATATTTTTGATAAGGTTATGTTTATATGAGGAAAGAGAGATTCAATAAACATTTACAAAAATCTATTAAGCCATCCAAAGTAGAAATATATAGACACTTCTTTGAGATAGTTGACATGTATTTTATTGTTGACATGTAGAACATCCTATTCTTCATTGGACCTATTTTTGATTTTCTTCTGGGGACCAAGCCCTGAGCCTCATACATGTAGTACAGTGTACACTAAACTACAGAGCTACAACACCAGACACTTGAAGTCTTTTATTAATTATTATTACTTTCAACTGATTACTCTGAATTACTGATATTTTTGATATTTAAATTACTGACACTGCATTTGTCAAGCTACTCAAAATGTCAAAATAATTTTGGGCCAAAATAGCCATGACAAATATCATTTATATTTTATACAAATAAAAATGTTTTTAGCTAGGTGCAGTCACACATTATACCTGGTATGCATGTTGACTCTCTCAGAGAGGTATCCATACATTTCTATTTTGAATGGCTTACTAGATTTTTGTGAATGTTTACTGAACCTCTCTTTTCTCTTATAAACATAACCTTATCAATTTCCTCAAGATATATCTCAAACTTATATTCATGCTTTAATAATTGTTTAGATTTTTTCTTAATTTCTGAAGTTCCTAATAGCACTTATTTGTAGTACATAGTGATTACATTCATTTGTTATTATTGCTATTATTAATTTATTATTGGATACAAGGTCTCACTATACAGTTCAGACTCATAGTGATCCTCCTGTCTCAGCCTTCCCAGTGTTGGGATTACAGATGTGCACCACCATGCTCAGTTTCGGGGCTAGCATGGCATGGTTGGAGTTCCAGGGCTAACACAGCATGTAATACCAGGGATCAAACCCAGGTCCTTGTGCTTGCCAGGCAGCCACTTAGACCCTCCATTCATTACAAGAAGTTAGTACATGGACATATCTTTTTACTTTCCTGTCTCCCTCCTCCTGCACCCTTCCTCCATCAACTGATGGCCTTTTCATTGGCAAAAGATCTGTTTCATTTTATTTGCGCACCCTACCCACCTGAAAACCAGTACCATAATTTATATTTGCAGTCTGTAGGGAAATTATTTGCAATCATTGAGAAATATTTTTCTCTTTAAAAAAAGATTCTGTTTGTTTCTACACATTTTTACTAAGAACAGAGGGCTATTTGAAACATTCTCAGCATGAATCTAGAAGCACAAAGGGAAGGTTAATGGGGATGTTTAAACACCTAATTTAAACATCAATTTGTGACTACTAATGTTTATCTGGTGCTTTTAGCAATTCAGGCAGAATCCAGTTGTCATAACTCTTTAATGGTAAGTTATCACTTCATTGCTGTGTCTAGCCTAAATGTAGTATTTAATACTCTAAATTAAAGGAGCTAATCATTATCTGTTTGCAGGACCAGTTGGAGGTTAGGTAGGACTTGTTATGACTCACAGTGAAAGTTATTTTACACCTCAGCAAACAAAGTAATGGGGGTTTTTGATATAAGTAGTAGTGCTGTGCTCTGTAACGGAACCTCAGAGATGGATCTCAAAACCACAGAAGCAGAAAAACAAAGAAACCCTCAATGAAAAAAATAGAAGCCAACAGTGCCTCTGCATGAGACCCATTCCCAGTCTTTAGGACTGTGCAGTCATGAAGCCAAGACTAAAGCACTGGGATCATGCATTGGCAATAAATCACATTTTCCCTTTAATGTTACACTCCAAGGACACCTGAAAAACATCATTCTAACATCAGGGTATATCATGATGTAAGATTGCCTGGAACTTTAACAGGCTATTGGAGTTTTTTCCTGAAAAGAATCCTGTCTTTTCAGGTTAATATTTGGAGATGTCAGAACACATGCCAAAGTATCATGGAAACCACCTGAACAAATGGATTTAATGTAAGATATTTACATCTCACCATCAGAAATTTACTTGAAATCTTTCATATGATTACTATGTGTACCGAATAGAACATCTTCTCCAGATTATTTATTTCTTTCCAATCTCTGTAGCAATTTCTATATTGTCCATTTCTTTATAATATGTCATATTCATGGAAAATTTTTCACTTGTTTAATAGATTCTGTTACTATAAATATATTCAATGTAACATAATGAGTAAGGATGTTTTGTATTTTCTCAAAAGACAGCAATGCAAATTTGCTATTTAATGCAAGGAAAATGTACCTGTTGCAAAATAGCTTGCTATGGACCAAATAATCTTAGTTAAGAAACATAAGCAAAGGATCCTGGTCATCACTACAGCCATTTGTCACCCCAAAATAAGGTACTTAGCAAGATCTATCACAATGAAATTTTCCAAGCTAAAGCTCTGGGACTTAAAAAGAAGAGCTTATAATTTTGGTGCTATTCTTACATAATAGGCACACAAGTAACAAGTAACACTTAAACATTTTGGAGAAAAACTGAGCTTGAGTAGTGAATTTGTTGTTTCTGTTTTCTTAGAATTCTATCGTTTCTCCAACTAGTGTGCTAGCATTTTAATTTGTAGCTAATATTCATGATGCAAATAAAATAGCAGCAATAAAAATAGAAAGGAATGGTTCCCTCAGCAAGGTATTTTATTTCTGCTTTCTAATGATTTGTGATATACGAAATTGAATGAAAGTTTCTAACATTTAGCCCATCACCTGAATTATGAAAGACGTTTAGAGAACAATCCATTAGTAAGAATTCATCATTTATGAAAGAAATAGGTACAACATATGTTAAGGAAGATAGCACAAATGCTGAACTATTAATATTTGCAAGTTATCAAATAAATTTAATTTTTTATACCAGGAATCCAACTCATGACCACACTCTTGCCAAGCAGGCCCTGTGCTGCTGAGCTAAATCCCCAGCCCTTATTTTTTAAAGAGAATAAAACACAATTTAAAGAAACACTAGAAACAACACACATCTTCACTAAGCAAGACCATAGGAATTCAACAATGGCTGTTGTATTGCATATTGTTGTTTTCAAATTAGTTGTTCAGATGATCAGACATAAGCATGCAAAATTGGTCAAAAAATTTAAAAAGAAGAAAAAAAATTAAGCATTCAAACTCTTTCTTTCAATAGAACAATAGAAATCAGTAGCAAAATTATCCAGGCCACCCTGTGTATATACATTTATTTTCCCTTCCTTCTTTCTCTCTTATGTCCTTTCTCCTCAGTGGTTCCTTCCCTTTGAGCAGTTTCTTTCCCTTTCATAGTATCTATTGTACCTTTATGATTTTATTTACTTTTTTAGGGTCTTACACTAGGAAGACAATAAGATATTACACATGCAGGTCTGATTCATTTTACTTGTGAGAATAGTCTCTAGTTTCATCCATTTACCTATAAAAGCCTCAAGTTAATTTTTTAATTAACTTGATTTTAATACTCCATTTTTAACTCAATTTTAATACTCCATTATATAAAAATACTAATTTTTTCATCCATTCCTCAGTTGATGGGCATTTGTGTTGTTTTGAAGATTTAGCTATGACAAATTCTGCTGTTATAAACATGGGTGCACATATATCACTGTGATACAATGTTTTTAGTTCTTCTGGGAAAATGTCCAGGAGGGGAATAACCAGCTTAAATGGGACCTCCAATCCTAGTGTTTTGAGAAATCTCCACACTGATTTCCATAGAAAATTTATTTATTTATTTATTCTGTATTTAGGACAGGGTCTACAGGGTCTCACTACATAGATCAGATTCATGGTGATCCTCCTGTTTACAGCCTGGGATTACAGGTGCATGCACCTGTCTCAATCCCCTTCTCAGGTGGGGACAGAATGGCACAATGGGGAGCGAACTCAGGTCCCTGCATCAGCCTAAGGAAGCACTTTAATCCACTGACCTGTCAGGCCGGCTTTGATTTCCATAGAAAATTTAAATGTTGATCTTAAGTGACTTATCATTGAACAAAACCCAGGGAAAGAAACAAGTAGAAAGAATAAAAAAGAATTTTAAGGTGCACTGATATTCACGTTGCATGAGAAAAGAATTAACACACTGTAACTAAATGGCATTGTAACTTATATTATTTTAGATAGCTTATTTTATAAGCTATGATGATGTCTTATCAGCAGAAAAAAATAACAAAATATAACATTAATCAGAAATATATCATTATCTTTGGAACTGAAACCAACATTTCATGAATGAAGATTTTATAACTTTAAATTCTGGTAATGTGAATCAATCTAGAGAATGTAACATTAGGGTGACTTTATAAGGAAAGATGTAGGCTGGATTTCTAGTTATTATAATAGAAGAATCCCTAGGGGGGGTCAAACGATATACTAGCAAGCTCACTTACCTAGAAAATACTATCTGTTAATATTAAATTCCCATTGCTCTAATTTTATAGCCTCCAAGCAAGTTTCCTGACTATAATTTGGCCACCAGAGTATATCTATTCACCCAAAGGGAGTGCTTTGTACAGTTAAGTGATTCAGTTATTGTATTAAATGTAGCTCCCGCTATAAGTTAATGAGTGGGCACTAAAATTTATACATCAGTCTCTTGTGACTGTGGCCACTATCAATCAATCTCCCGGACTGTATCACTTATAGCTGATCAGGTATGTGCTCATATTGCAAGCATAGGACAATGTTATAAGCCTTTTCCAAAACCTAGGCACCAAGGGGACTCAAGCTGAAACAGCCTGACTTTTTCTTTCCACTACAGAAGCTAAACAACAGAAGCAGAAAATTTATAATCTGGTAGTAACATAAATTTTTAAAATCTGTTCCTTGAGTTGTCTTCTTGAATAAAATTCCTATAAAATTATTAGAAAGATTATTCCAGAATCATGGTGAATGTTCATTATACTTTTATTTCTTCTGTTTTTCATGACATAATTGTTAGGAGGGTGACTTTAAGAAAAACACGCAAATAACATAATGTAATATAATCCTAATCATTTATTGTCTGTCCATTCCTGTAAAGATCAAAGGACTAAAAACATACAAATAAACATAAGAACAATACAAAATTATCATTAAAATGCATTATATTTGCAAATGCATCTTCTTGTATAACACTATTTAAATTCTTAAGGATGCTAGAAATAATTTCAATATTAGGGAAAATATTCTATGAGCATACTTTTATTTTGCATAAAAAGAATGTCAAGCCCAGATAGAAGTAACTTTATTTCCTGTGCATTTTGAAAGCAATGTCTCTTCAGTT
This sequence comes from Octomys mimax, assembly GCA_002564305.1. NCBI lineage: Eukaryota > Metazoa > Chordata > Mammalia > Rodentia > Octodontidae > Octomys > Octomys mimax. Next base: position 2,432 of record NDGM011180895.1, on the reverse strand, counting down.
CAGTGCACTATAGGCAAAATAATACATAACGGACGGAACTGAATAGACACCACATTGTAGATCTACATAAAAAAGTCAAGTGATCTTCAACGTAGGAGCAAAGGCAATACACAGAGAAAAGAATCTTTTTAAGAAATAGTGCTAGAACAACTCGACAGCCACATACCAAAAGGAATGGGATCAAGATATAGACCTCATATCCATTATCAAAAATCATTCATTGTCGTACATTAGGTACATATCTTCTATAGAAGATAACAGGAGACAAGGTAGATGCTCGTGGATATGGAGATGATATTCTATATATGATATTAAAGGTGCTACCTATGGAAGAAATAAATGGTAGGCTGGAATTTGCTGAAATTAGCATCTCTATGAAATATGTAATCAAGACAAGACAATTCACAGAGTCAAAGAAAATGTATGAAAGTTGTATTTAATAGAGGACTGTTATGCTAAATACACAGAAAACTCTTAAATTCAGTAGTAATAAGACAAACAACCTAATAAAAAAACAGACAAGAAGCCTGAATAGACGCTACCCAGAGAAGATATATAGATAGGCACATAAAAAGATATTCCACATCATGTGCCATAAGGGAAATGCAAATTAAAAGAAGAATATCACTCCACATCTATTAGAATGAGAAAGGTCCAGAACATTGACAACCACAAATGCTAACAAGGATGTAGAGCAGCAGGAACTCTCATTGGCTTTGGGAATGCAAAAGAGAATGGCCACTTGGGATGATAACCTGGTGGTTTCTTATGAAACTAAACAGATTATTAACGTACAATCTAGCAATTTTGCTCCTTAGTATTTACCCACTAAATGAAAATATATTTGCTGATGAAAACCTCTATACAAATGATTATTATCACTCTATTTCTAATTATCAAAACTAAAAAGCAACCAAGAATTCCTACAATCAGTGAGTAAATAAATAAATATGATGCATCCATACTGTGGCTGACAATTCTGTGCTAAAAGAAGAGAGCTATCAGTCACAAAATTACATGAATCCAGATTTAGAGTAGCCCATACAACAAATGTACATTTTATGTTACTTAACTATTTGACATTCTGAAAAAGATAGAACTATGTAGACACTATGAACAGCAATCGTTGTTTGGATTAGAGGGAAAGAAATGAACAGGCAATGCTCAAAGGGATTTTACGGCAGTAAAAGTATTCTGTATGGTACCATAAGAGTAGATATGAGCCATTATACATTTGTCAGAATCCCTAAAATGTACAATACCAAAAGAGAATTCTAGTGGACCTATGCCTTTCCATGATGAAGATGTATCAGTGTAGGTTTCTCAGCCATAACCAAGGCACCACTCTGGTACAAGTTGTTGTTAACCTGGGAAGTTTTACTGTGTAGGAACAGAGATGTGAGGCAGTAGGAACATTCTTACCTCGCTGTTCAATTTTCTTGTGAATCTAAAACTGCCATTAAAAATCTACTTATATACATTGGACACTAAAAATTTAAGAAGTATTACTTTTATGAATTTACATAATTCACATGATTGCTCGTTGATATGGATACCTGTTATGGTCTAGACCTAAAACATCCTCTACCAAGCTTCTACGCTCAGAGGTGGGGCTTTTGCAAGGTGGTTGGGATATTGGGGTGCTGTACTCATCAAGTGATTATTCCATTGGCGAGTTCATGGCTGAATATGCTGTTAGGGGTTGGAGTCTGGTTTGAGGAGGTGGGTGCTGGGGAATGACCTGAAGGATGGACTTGTGCCTGGCTTCTCCCTCCTTTCTCTCTGCTTATAGCATTATGGGATCTTCAGCTTTCTCCCACCAAGACTTGCACCACACCATTTCCGCTTTGTACCCAGCCAGCGTAGACTTAGTGCTCTGAATCTGAGATCCAAAGGGAACCTTTCCTCCTTTAAGCACTGGGTATTGGATTATTTTGTCCCAACAACAGAAAAATGACAAATACAATGTCCAAGTCCAGGTCTTAGTAGCTTTCATGTTAATTAGCTAATATTTGCTAATTAGTGACCACATTTCTAGATGATTTCTCTAGGTTTCTTTTTGACAGAGTTGATAATAAAAATGGAGAACATAACAAATGCTATATTATTCATATTTGATGCTGATTATTTAATTAATGTATATATTTGTACCCACAAACAAGTCATAGCATTGTTAATGTCTAAAATATAGTTGACATGATTGTTTATATCCCTTATCTTGATTTGTCACAGATGAAAAATTTTTGCCATTTAAGTATAATGATGCAGAATCAAAATGGGCTTTATATCAAAATGCTACAGGCATGTACTGTTAACATTTTATTCGGGGTCCTTTTGTTTTAGAATTTTTATGTATTTTCAGAATTACAACCATATAACCTAGGCTGTTAAGCTTAACCTCACTATCTGTCTGAATATCAAACATCTTAGGC